>JALBYZ010000018.1:0-102066 GCA_038050575.1 Globisporangium mamillatum | reverse complement strand
GCCCTGCACATTCTTTTGGAACTTGAACTGTGGCACCGCGGCGAGCAGCTGGCGCAGCAGCGGCTTGTAGCGCAGCGTCTCGCATACGAGCGCGAACGAGCTGCGCTTGTGCATGACGTTGTCCGCGTACGCGAGCGTCTTGAGCCCACCCTGGCGCTTCTCGAGCTTCTGCAGCAGCTGTGCCGCCTCCTTGTAGAGCTCGCTCATGCTGCTGGTGGACTAGTGTCCTTGGAGCGTGGAAGCCTTTGGCAAAATGTGCATTTTCGTTTCGAGCTCTTCATTTTCATTCATTCGTTCGCGACCTTGGAACCAATGATGCTATTGGAATAAAATCCTCGCTCTAGTGCCCTTGATTTAAATGAGTGACGCATGCATTTAGCTCCAATTAGTGACTCATACAGAGTCACTATCATATTTAGTGCCTTTGATGCTAAATAATGACTATTGTCAATATATCAAGATGGCTACATCATTGCCGCCGCATGGCTACATTGTTTGTTCTGCATCACCTGTCAATGAGGTGGCAGCGGCCATTGCGACCGAGCGCTTCGACTGCTTCCGGAAGGATTCCGTCGTTGATGATGTCGAACTGGTTGCCCTGGATCTCCCTGTTAACGTCATCAATGGCAGACAGTGGGGTCAGCTGAGTCGTGTTGAGAAGAGCAAGACAATGGAGAAACTGTTCTTACAGGTGCTCCAGGAGCGTCAGCTGACTCAGAGACTCTGGCACGAACCCAACGAACCAGTTGCGGTCGAGGCGCAGCACTAGCAGCCCGTTGAGCAGCGATAGCGTGTCTGGGAGCGAGCCTGTGAGGAAGTTGGAGCTCAAGTCCCTGCTCGCAGGAAGGTCATGGTTGTGAGGCTCAAGAGCGCTAAGTTTCATCAGGTCTGGGCATTCAGCAGTCAATCACTTACAGTTCTTTAAGGAAACGAAGACTCGGACGAGCAAACTCGGGTGGGATGGAGCCCACGAGGTTGTTTTGTGCAAGACGGCTGGTCATAGATCATCCCAAACAATATTGAGAGGGGAAGTTCAAGAGTCAATAGACAACTGAGGCGTGACTCACATGGACTTGATGTGACCTGCTCGATCGCACACGATCCCATACCACTGCGCGGAAGCAGCAAGACATCAAGCACATCAATGGGTACAACTTATACAGCGATGATCACCAGCAGGGACTCAAAGTTTGCTCACATACATTGTCTAGACACGGATCGCTCATCTCGTTCTGGATGTCCCACTGGCGCTTCCAGGACTGGCCCTGGGTCGCCCAGAAGAGGATCTTCAGTGCGCCTCGCTCGCTGCGACTCGTGCCAACAGCACCACCACCATCCGACGTTACAAAGAGTGAGGCGCTAAGCACCATCAACAACCACACGCCAACGCTGTAGCACTTGTTCATGCTTGTCGATTTGCCGTTCTAACGTGTACGCGTTCACTGCCATTTTTGTATCTAAAGTTAGATTAGCAACTTGGAGCTGGTTAAAAGCATATCCTCTCACATGCGGTATCTATTGTGTCGTTAAAACCCGCGTAACTTTATATTCACTCCACTTTGGCGGCAAAAAGCATTACTGCTGCTGTTGTGTGATAATAAAGCAAGGGAGCGAGCGATGCTACTGGAGAAGCCCGACGACGTCAAGCACGAGAGCTCATCCGAGAACAGTGCGTCCCGTACAGCTACGTATGTATGTATATGCATACGCAAGTGCTTCTATGTACTGACGTGCGGCTCTCTGTCTGTGTCTTGTTGCCGTGCAGCGTGCGCGATTTACGGCGTGGACGCGCATCCTAGCTACCAGCTCTTCGCCACCGCGGGGGGAGGTGCGCTCCTCCTACTGTTATTGTGTTGTTGCTGTTGTGTGTCTATATGCTGGACACAGCGTATCTTACTATATATGTGTGTGCATGTGTGCTTGTGCTCGACAGATAACTCGGTGAAGATCTGGTCGCTGGAGCCGCAGGAGGATGGCATCGCGACGTTTGAGCTGCTCGCGACGCTCGCGTTCCACCAGCAGGCAGTGAACTGTGTGCGGTGGGCGGGCCACGGACGGTACGCTTTGGCTGATTACTGATGCAGCAAGGGCTTCTGCATACGAAAGAAGGTGATGGCGTACTTATCACGACTGTGTACGTTCGTTCTGCGCTTCATAGTTATCTAGCGTCTGGGTCGGATGATCAGCTGGTACTGCTTTACGAATTGCAGCCGGGACCGCCGGCACCCGTGCCGTTTGGCTCGAACGCAAAGCCGAACAAGCAGAACTGGGTGCGCTGCTCGACCTTGAAGCGTCATACCATGGGCAAGTGAAGTAGCTCTCATCAGCTGTGCCTATCCTTCACATCTGGTTGGCTAACTCTTGGTTTCGTTGTGTGTGTATGTATTTACAGACGTGCAAGACGTCGCCTGGTCACCGGACGATCGCATGCTCGCGACATGCAGCATTGACAACACGATCCTCGTGTGGGACATTGTCGTCGCAGGCGTGAATGCGGTCATGAGCCAGCCGATGCGTACGCTCTCAGGCCACACGGGCTGGGTCAAAGGTGTGGCGTGGGACCCTGTCGGCAAGTACCTGTCCAGCGCTGGCGAAGACAAAACCGTTCGTCTGTGGAAAGTGGACGACTGGCAGGTACGCCTCCTGTATCTCCATGTTGAGTCTCTTGACATTGGTTGGCTAGACTAACGCTTTGATGTGCTCGAATACGTGATTAATAGGAGACTGAGGTGATCTCTGAGCCGTTCGAGGCGTGCGCGTCGACGTCGCACTTCCGACGGCTTTCATGGTCCCCCGACGGCTCTGCGCTCTGCGCGACGCACGCGTTCAGGTCGAAAAAGAACATTGCAGCGGTGCTCGATCGCGCCACGTGGTCGAACGATGTCAAATTTGTGGGCCACCAAGGTGTCGTCACGACTGCGCGCTTCAACCCGAAGCTCCTTGGTACGAGCTTTGACTATGAGCTGGAATTTTATTCGTTGTGAATACTGACCTAACTTCTATTCTTGTGTGTTTCGTGCTTATAGTGACGGAAGCTGCGCCAGACAAGGAGTTTGCATGCTGCGCTGTTGGCGGGGACGACGCGACTGTCAGCATCTGGCTTGCGCACTTGGCTCGTCCGCTCGCCGTTGTGAAGGACTGCTTTGATGCGTCTGTGACGGATCTCTCGTGGTCTGCACACGAGTCGATCCTGCTGGCGTCGTCGCTCGACGGCACGATCTGCTGCTTCAAGTTCGAAGAAGGCGAGATCGGGAGTCCGATCTCGGATGTGCGCCAGAGTAAGCTCTTGCAAGCCAAGGTAAGCGGCTGTGTTACTGGTTGTTCTGACGCTTTCTGTAAGTGAATGGAACTAACGAGCGATGGCTCTGCAGTACGGCTCCCGTGCAGGTATCACTCTCGCATCGACGTTGGTAGAGAACCCGATTCAACTCCAGGTACAACAACAAGACAAAACTGTTCATCCTATATTGCTCAATGCGAACTTCGCTCACTGTGTGTGTGTGTGTGTGTGGTATGTTCCTAGCTTGAAGAGAAGTCTGGTGCATCTGCAGCAGCTCCTGTGGCGTTTTCGTCCTCAAATGGCATCAACACTCTAGTCCCAAAGAGAAAGGGGGCTGCTACTACTACCAGCAATGGTGGAAGTGGAGGTATGCCGCCGCGCCAAGCTGTGAACATTCTGCAGCCTGTTCAGAAGAAGAGCGACAAGAAGCGCATCGCACCAATGCTCATGGCGTCGAGCAGCTCGATGTTTTCAGTGCCCGTGCTCTCGCAGCCGCTGCCGAATGCTGCGTCAAAGGAGAACCACATTCGAAACATCCTCGGCCCGACGGTGTCACCGACTGTGTCGGACGTGCAGCTGCTCGACGCTCGCATGACTGGCGTGTTAATCAATGCGTCTTCACACGAAGGAGAAGAAGTGGCGATTTCTTCAGAGCCTGAGAGAGACGAACGGACTTCCACCCCAGTACCTCAACCAGCAGCTCCAGTTGCTCCAGCAGTACCATCGTCTAAACCTGAGGCGAAGAAGAGCTCTGAGCCATCTCTAAAGAGAAAACGCGATGGTGAGCGCTCTGCTGCCGCTGCGGCTGCTAGTGCCGCGCAAGCTGTCGCGTCCAAGGCGAGAGAGCTGGCTCCACGGCAGCCAAAGTTGCTGAATAGCAGGTAATTTTTTGGTGTTTAGAATTCTCCTCGCTCGGCATTGTCGTTCACGACTAATTGTTGCCTTCGTTATTGCTCAGTGAAAACGTCACTGCGAGCGGCGTTCAACTAATGCCTGCGTTCCCCCTTCGTCTCCAGTTCACAGTTGAAATCGACATCTCGGGCAGCAACACCACGCGCATTGGTGCAACGAGTGATGTGCCTTCAACTGTCGTGATTGAAGTGAATGTGCACAACGTGAAGAACCCTCAAGCCGAAGAAGCAGTTGGTGCGGTAGTTTTCAGCTTGTTGATCATGATGACGAGATATGAGTGTGCGATGGAGCTGACTGATTGCGCGGTCTCTCTCTTTCATCAGGTACAGAACTAGGACCAGTGTACTCGAGCATCCAGTGCTCCGCAGCTGGCAGCGTCAAGTGGATCGACCGAATCCCCGGTCGAGTCGTCCATGCGGTGGGCAACGCCACATTTTGTGCGATCGGCGTGGACAACGGCGACCTATACATTGTTAGTCTTAGTGGGCGGCGGCTGTTCCCGTGCATCGGTGAGTGCTTCGTGTGCTGTGGCATGAACGTGAATATTGCGTCGTGAATCTAATACGCTCGCCTCTTTTGTTGGTTGATATTTTGTAGCACTGGGAAGTCCGTTCTCGCTGCTCGAGTGTAGCCCCAAGCAGTCTTCGTACCTGCTGGTGATCCTCGCGACCGGCACCATGAAAGTGTGGCACGTGGGCAAACGCAAACTGGTGCTGTCGGAATCGATCGAAGCGATTACGAATGTTGCCGACCAGAGCGACGCACGTCGGCTGACGCTGTTGAGATGCCACATCACAGTCAAGGGTCAGCCGATTCTGACGTTTGCAAAGTCCAGGCCAGACAGCAAAGTAGCCTCGAGCCTGATCTCGTACACCTTTGATTTGTCCATGGGCTGTTGGTACGTTTCTGATGATCTGCCAGTTGGGGGTGGCTGCGTTGCTAATTCACTGTATTGCTCTTTCTTGTCATTCTGTAGGATGCGAGTCGCAGACGATAGCTTCGTATTCTCGGACTTTAACTCTTCATTGCCAACTGATGCAGTCGCCATCAAGGACATCCCGGTACGAACTTTATTCGATACATCTGTACTCGCTACAGTTAGTGATATGATGATTAACATATCATATCGTGACATGAGCAGGTCGGACCACTTCGTCGTTTGCAGAATGCATCTGGGTACAGTCGCACGCAACGCGGTATTGCGTCTGCGATGCTGGACGGCATGACCGACGCCCTGACGCAGCGGAATGTGACGCGGTCCCACTTGGAGCATCAAGTGGTGGCGTCGATCTCGCTGAAGAGCCCGACAGAGTATCTCTACTGGTAAGGGAGAGAGATGATAGGACACCATGTGTTGCTTCTATATCCGCTGTTTTGGTTCTAACTGGTTGAACGTATCTATCTGCTCATGCGCACAAACAGGATCGAAGCGTATGTGCGCTTCCTGGCGCAAGACGAGGACGTCGATCGCCTCGACGACCTCTGCGCAGACATGATGGGACCTTTCCATGCGTACGTGTTAATCTATTTGTTCCTGATAGTTTCAATGATACTGACAAATTTTGCAATGGCTCTTTAACTACAGACCATCATCGATTCAAGTGAACGGAAGCTCAGATGCTGATCCATCTTCTTCTGACGAGTGGAGCCCCATGGTGCTGGTACGTGGGTGTTAGCAAATGTGGATGCTCGCACCGTACACTACTTAGCGGAGTATCTAACTTGGCTGAATTTGCTATTGCTATTGCAGGATCAGAGCAAGCGCGATATCCTAAAGACGCGCATTTTACCGACCATGGCGACGAACCGCACTCTGCAGCGCGTTGTGACTAAGTACCAGCTCATGTTGAGCGAGATCACCGCCCGCGAAGTCAACGATGACGCAGATGATATCGAGGACAATGACGACAGCAGCAGTGTCGGCACCAATGAATCCTAAATGCCTGTTGTCGCTATCAATGGGAAGAACATACAAAATACACAGTAACGTCAGAAAAAAAACACTCGAAGAGATGAACGTACATGCAATATAGAAACAGTCAACACTTTCGAGGCGAGCTCTGCACGAATGGTGAGTACTTGTTCGCGATGTTGCAAAGACTGTGATCATTTTGTCCAAGTGCAAGTGTGGTGATGAAGAGCTCTTCAATTAAATCATGAAGGGTTGCGTTATGATTTTTCATAGATAAATCACGAAGCATATTTTGATGTGAGCCACATCAGATATCATATTTTCAGCCAATCGATTCATTTGAAAGAGCAGTGTTCAACCAATCACATTGGTTCATGCTGCTTACCTTTTCTGAGCGTTCTTTTGGCCACGCATAACCCACTCCTCGCTTCAGCTCTCACTTCAACATCGCGCCTCGAACAGGCAGATCGCAGGAGTGCGTGCGTGTGTGCGGCTGATCCGCCAAACTCAATGGACCAAGAAACTCGCACATAAAGGTGCATCGACCAAACGCGCATTGTGTGTGTGTGTGTGTGTGTTGGTGGAAAGGGTGTGCAAGTGATCGGCCATGAGGTTAGATTGGATATGGCTCGTACTGTGCGTGCAGTTTGTTGTGTGTATGCTTCCCTCTGATTGAACAGATTTGATCATGATTACAACGTCGGAAGAGTATACTTCCAAGTAGAATCGATAATTATCCTGACGTTCACGCGCGCTCTACGTCCAGATCGAATACGATGGGCTCACAGCGACCTGCTTGCTCGGTCTTCTCCACGCACGCAGATGCATGCACGTTTTGCATGTACGTGCGGATTTTGCTGCGCAATTTTGTTTTGATATGGTGCACCGTTGCCGCTTGAACTCGACTAATTGCTTGTTTCAGTGCGTCAGCCGAATGAATCAACCGTGCCAACACCAAAGCTGCTGATATAAAGCGAATATGGAAGGATCCATCCAGCGTGGGACTCGATCTGAACCGCCGCGCGTCTATTTTCACAATTGGGCGAGTTGAAAGAAGGAAACCAAAAGACAAGCGCACACAGTTAGCTACCAGCGCACAATATTTCGCGCCACACGAGCGAGCGACTACAGCGACGACCAAAAGCAGCAACGAAGGGATTATGAGGTATGTGTAAGTGCGTGCTTGGTGAAGATATAAATGACTGGTCTCTCACGCGGTGTGTTGCCGCAGTGAGATCGTGGTGTACACAACGATCGCAGTCGTGTACCGTGTGAGCAGTAGCAGCAACAACATCACTTGCCAAGATAACAATTCCGCGTCTTCAGCAGCTCAGCGCCGCTCTGCTCCGCCTAGCACCACGAAGAGGAGCACAGTAGCGACCAGCGCGAGCACGCTCAGTATATCAAGCAACGGCAGCAACAACAGCAGCAATGACCTTAATGTGGCGCTCCCTGAACGCGCGCACAGCTGCTCGTCAATGGGTGCTCGAGGAGGTGGGCAGTGGAAACCTATTGCGAACGGCGCGTGGGCTCAAATTCATTTGTTCCTCGAAATGAACCAAGACGATGCTGCGACTCAACAGATGACGACCTCGTCAATGAAACACAGTTCGAGCTTCCGATCCAGCAGAAGCACGTCGAATTCCAGCAGCAACAGCAGTCGTAGCTCCAAAAAGAAACACAAGGGCGTGCTCAAGAACTTCCGCGTCGTGGCGTGGGTCCTAGACACGGGCAAAGTGATTGTCAACGACGTACTCTTCAAAGGCTGCAAGTGGGAAAAAGTCGACACATCGTTCCGCAGATTCACGGGGCTGGATGGACAAATCTACGGCTTTGGCTTCCGCAACGAGGCACAAGCAGTCGAGTGCTCACACATCATCTACCAGATCCTCTCGAATGTCAAAGGTAAGATATGCAAGTGCGCAGCCTGTTTGCTCCCGAAAAAGAGTCACTAATGAGCATCGTCATTGTTTCTGTGCAATGCTCGAATAGCGATCACGCGCTTGATCAAAAAGTACTTCACAATGCGACCTAGCACTCCAGAGGTACGCAGAAAACTTCCAAGCACTCTGTGCCAGAACCGGTGACATATCAAGCACATTGTCTAATGCATCGACATTCACAGTATTTCTCGACGATACCAGATATGCGGCTCCTTGGATTTGGTCAGATGCAAGCGCACCACGCCCAGCAGGTACTACGATGATCAACCCGTACTCCGCTTCGTTGCTCTGTCACCTTAGTCATGGACTCATGGAACTTTCCTTCTAGACTGCAGAGAATGCCATATCAGACGAAAAAGACACGAGCGATTTCTGTAACCGAGACACTTCTACTATCGTGTATCCGAAATTGCAAAATCTCAGCAGTGTCGGTGCAGACGACGATGACTTGGACTCGTTCACGAGCATCGTCAATGCGTCGTACATCAAAAGAAGCTCGGGTCGCCATCTGCTCGCCCAGTTCACGGAGGTGGAGCTCGCAACATTACAACAGACGGAGGTCACCAGATCGCTAGACCAACAAGATGAAGAGGAACTTGAGTTTTGCGGCACATTCTCACATATGGTTCGCCAACTGCAGATCGGTACGGCTTTTCTCTTCTTCATGGCTGACTGCTGGGCATGAGCCTCCAGGTGTGACTCACCATGAAAATGTTTGCTTGTCTAGACTGCATTCATCGAGAGATCCCATTGAAGACTGAAGGTGGTGGAATCCAAGCTGTTGCGAACGAAGAGAACGACAATGAGAATCCTCTCGAAGATGGCTGTCTTGACGAAATTGATCTTCCTTTTGATCCTGACGACGGCGAACAGAGAAGTGAAAAAGTACAAGGGAGTACGAGCTCGCGCGTTGAGATAGCTGACAACCAAACTGCAGCGTATGAAGCCGTCTCGTCCGTCGATAAAATCAGCTTCCCGTTCAAGACGCGGCAAGACCTCCACATAACGTACAACGTGAAGCATGCGCGGTACGAGGGACTTCCGGCAGCGTGGAGAGTCCTGAACCACCAGTTTGGGCTGCCACTGGAGGCAGTCCCAAAGCGACAGGTCGACGGCTACGAGTCCAAAATCCCTGCAGTCTTGCAGATGATGAAAGAATACCTGTTAGCAAACAATGGTACTACATTGGAAGGCATTTTTCGACTCGCGCCTGACAAAGACCAGTGCAACGCCGTGAAAGAAGCGATCAACAACGGGACTTTTAGCGGCTGCACCGATGTGCACATTATCGCCAATCTGATCAAGGTATATCCAAAGAGTGAAGTTGTGGATGCTCAGGATGGATTGCTCATTTGGAGGGATACGTTCACTATTTTGTAGGTTTGGTTTCGAGAGATCCCGCAGAGCTTGTTCAACATCGTCCCGGTGAAGCACATCTATTCTGTGTGCACGCTACAGGTGACGAATCATCCCCCCGATTTCTCGCAAGCAATGTTAGCACCACCTGACGCAATCGGTTTATTTTCTAGGACCCGCAACAAGCTTTGGACAAGTTGGATGAGTTCCCTCCCCTCTACAAGAGCATCGTGCTGTGGCTTCTCGACCTCATGGCTGAAGTTGTCCAGAACAAGGAGGTGAACAAAATGTCTGCGAGGAATATGGGTAAGAACGGAAATGCTGAGAGTCCACAAAAGTCTCCTATCTAACGTGCCCATGTTTGTTGGTGATGCTTCTTTGGTACGTGCTCAGCGATCGTGATGTCACCGAATCTGTTCAGCATCTCGACGGACAATCCAATGTACGCGCTGACTATGTCGCAAAAGGTTGCTGACTACACTTTCGCGCTGCTCAGCGCGCGGTTGAAGCTCGCGCATCCCCAAGTCGAGTGAGTAGGTAAGAACGGAAAATGAGAACACTGATGTTGTTTGTTGGCGTATGCTACATTGTCTTTTTATCAAATAACTTAGGAGAGAAGGAAGTATACAAGGCACACAAGATACATGAAGGTCGTCGTCGTAGAAATACAAAAGCTGTGGAAAGTGAAAGAGGAAAAGGAAAGTCGGGAGAAGGATTTTTAGACCAGACAGCCGAAGTCTGGGGAGATCTGCAGGAAGACGTCGTCTTCCAAAGTCTCTGCTTCGCTGTGTGCTGAGCGCTGCTGCTGCTCGCCTTCTTCGGCAAGACCGACTCCTGAAGAAGCGAGCGCTCTTCTTGCTGCCATCGTGGGCGATCGGATCATCGGGAAGAAGTCATCGTCATGGGCTGCTGAGATTCCCTCGAGCGAGTATCCGCACGTCGGGTGGTCGTCGTCGCCGAAGTCCTCCATCGTCAAGCTGTACTCGCCGCCCTTGAAGTCGTTGAAGAACGGATCGTAGGCTTCGAATGGAATGCCATTGGCAGCAGAGTGGGCGGCAAACCGCACTGACACACTAGGCATCGTGGACGCATCGCTAATGGCGGAGGCGTCCATGTAGTCACCACCGCCATGAACCATGTTGTAGAAGAAGTGGGTGGCTGGGTTCGTTCCCATCTGCTTTCCTCGAGTGGATTTCTGAGTGCCTCGACCACCGCGAGGCTTGTAGCTCGATCTGGCAACCGAACACTTGGAGTACGGGCTTCCCATACGGGATGAAGAGCTCTGCGAGCCGCACGAATCACAGTCTTCGTCATCGTCCGAGTCGTTCTCGCCATCGTCGTCGACTTGGAACTGGGCGAGCAGGCGACCGCTAGACGGGTCAATGCCGTACGTCTCAGGCGAGAGCAACTTGTCAAGCTGCTTCTGGTACGCTGCGAGCTGGTTGTTTTGCTTGTCGCTGAGCGTGCCTTCCTCTTTGCAGCGTCCGAGATCCTGGAGCGAGCGCTTGAGGCTGCGCACTTTTCGGTAAGGCCAGTGGCGGATGCCGATCGCGCGACAGCGCTTCTTGAACGCTGTGGCGCGCACACCGAACTTCTCGGCGGCGACTTTGAGCGGCAAATGGAAGTGGAGACTCAGCGCTTCGAAAGTGCAACTGATGGGGAGCGCGAGCGCCGCGTGCTTCTTGGACGAAGGCGTTGCGAGCATGAACGGCGACTGCGCGTGCGCATGGTGCGCTGCAACAGGCGACTGGAAGTCAAAGTGGAACTCGAAGGGCGAGTCCGCACCGATTGTCATCATTGCGTTGCTATCGATCGTGACAGGCGTGTTGTTGGCCGACGTCACTGGCGAGGAGAACGAGCCATCGGACTGTGGCGATGTAGAGGCGGAAGATCGCGGCGGCGTTCGTGGTGAAGACGAAGGCGAGGTTGGCGACGAAGAGGATGAGGGCGGGGCCATGGTGGATCTACGAATGCTGCTGTCCGTTGGATCTTTTCGTGCGTGTTTTGTGTGTGAGCTACTGCTGTGTCTCGGATTGGGATCTCGAATGCTCCTTTGTGTGTGGGAAGCAGGAATGGATTGTGATCCGAGTTGCCCCCCAAGAGGCACGCCGAACCCCAGACAGAGCTCGAGCGAGACAACTTTTGTATTCCAAGAGAGACCACAGAGAGAGGATAGAAAGAACCAGAAAGCGTAGCACAAGCACACACAGAGAAAGGGGGCCAGGGAATGGATGGATTCCTGCCTGCCGCAAAGAAAGCCACCACGCACCACCGAAGCCAGGCAGCAGCAGCAGCAAAGCGGCATCAGCCAGCGAAGGTTCTTCTTTTTTTCTTTCGGACCATCTGCCTGCCTGCGGGTTGTGGCTTTTCAGGATCCGTGCGCGCTCGTCCTGCTTGGCGTTGCTGTCCGTCCGTTACGTTTTTTTCTCTCTCTCTCCGTGAGACTTTCGTTCTTCTTCCGCCCAGATCCAAAGTACAAAAGTCATCTGTCAGTGCTTTCGTATGATACGATACGAAAGCATCAACTCAAGTCAAATCTCCATATCTTTCGGTCCACCACCACACATGGATACATTTTCCCAGTGCAGCAGTTTAGATACCTGGTAATGGGGATGGGCTCACATGCTCAGTTCAGCAAATCCCGAAAACTGTGAAGAAAGCGAGGTACATCAGGAAAATCAACATCATAAATATACTTTACGCACAAGATGATGAAAACAGTAATAGAAGACGGATTTAATGGACAGAAAGCTGATTGCGAGTGGCAATTCGTGTAGCTGCCATTTGGAGTTCCATGGACCCCAAATATTTAGAAAGCAGTAATCTCTTACTGGTTGGTTTAGTACTCGGGGAGTGAGGGAGTGAGTCTTTTTTCAATACTAAGAGAGAAACTAGACACGGACCCGAGCACAAAATCTTTCAACCGTTTCACACTTTAGCTTTCGAAAAAAGGTATTTCTTTCCACAAAGTAACCGCCCGAGCCATTGCTCTCTCTCTTCTGAAATTGCCCCATCCATCTAAACAACCTTCTCTGTAGGAGATTTTTCCACTCACCTCACTCATCGAGACTTCACATATGGGCTTTGTCTGTATTTGCTCAGCTGATCGCGTGCAGCGCCTGCCACATCGCCTGCGTTTCGTGCGCACGCGCCCCATCGCCATCGTCATCAGCACCATCGTCATCGGCATTGGACGCATAGTCGAGCGTGTCTGCGTTCCACATACCGGCTCCACGCAGCCCCAGCTCCTTCACGAGCTGGTACTTCAACGTCAGACTGCGCGGGTTGTCAAACCAGATCTGGAACGACCCGTTCTTGCTCACCACAAACGGCGACTGCGTTATTTCGTCCCATTGCATAGGGAGCTTCTCGTGCGCGATGAGCGTCTCAATATCCCCAAAGTCCACTTGTGCGCCGGCGGCATCGCTGCAGGGGGCCTCAAAGAAAGGAGTCTGCTCGTGAACATAAAAGGGCGGTTAGTACACATAAAAATGACTGTGACTGGATAGCTACAACCTGTGATGGTGAGTCTTGAATTTCGAGACGTACTGGTTTTAATAAGCAGAATTGACTGCCAGCGTCTGCACACGTGTACTTGTAGCCGTACCACGGGACCCCGAGTACGAGCTTCTCGGGGGCAATGCCGAAGCCAAAGAGGAACTCTTCGAGTCCTTGCTTCACAAGAGCCAGCGGTGAGTTCGCTGCTGCGAGGCACTGATAATAGATCTGACTGCGCATGTCGTACTGTAAAGTTTGCACAATCCATGCGTTGTTAGCATTGGCTCGACACCCACAAAAACTATGGTGCAGATACGCACCGACATGACGAAGAGGAAATCCACCGCGTCTGCGAGCTCTTTCCACTGGTAATAGCGTCCGTCGACTCCACGCGGTGCCCACGACACGTCAAACGTGATCTATATCAAACAAAAGTATACGTGAGATACATGTATGCGTACTGAGCTTGCTGGTATAGTATCGTACCTGTGCGTGTTGAGTAAAAGCATGCTGCAGTAGTTCCTGGCGCAATTCCTGGACGAGTGTGGTCATGCACTTGGCCGCGTCTCCGTGCATTGCCTTCTCCGTGTCGATGTTCACGCCGTCCGCATAGTTGTTCACAATGCGCTCATAGGTTTCCTATAGTACATTCAAGAAGGTGTTGTCAACGGAGACGAGTAAGTCAAGAGTGCACATTGATTAGTAGTATCCACTCATTACATGCGTTGTACCTGGATCCACTGCTTCCGGAATTGCGGGTTGCACAGCGTCTCAACGTCGTCAAAGTTGTGCTTGATCACGATCTTCACACCCTTGCTGTGCGCATGGCAGAGCAGCTCCTTATCTTCGTTCCAGGCGACAGTGGTCAACTGGTTGTAAACATATAGGACAATCCGCCAGCATCGTTAGTGCATACGGTTGCCAAGTCATAAAGCAGCTGCCTCATACACACATGCACATATACAAGCGTGTACCATACCTGCTCCCAGTCGTAGTGCTTCCACTGATCTGTCGTCGTCACAGAGAATGCAAACACCTCCTTCTTCTCGCGAGAGTCCTCTCGTTGAGAAGCAGCCGTTGCTTCCGTGCCAGCGACAGGAAGGCATTGCTCCTGCTTCTCACACGGACATGCGCGCAGCGCTGAGCGCTCCAACGCGTTCAGCGACTGCAATGGGAACCTGCGCGGCACGTACACGGAGGCGTGCACGACGTGAGCAGTGAGCAGCAGACACAGCAGCAGCAGCGACAGAAAAGAGAGCGGCAGATGCCATCGGAACAGCTCCATTTTGATTCTCTCGTTCTTTGAAAATGGATCGAAATCAGATGTATTGCTAGGCTGGTACACTGTACTATATCGAGCGTATGCGGCACACTGTACCGAACTCGTATTATTGGGCAACATGCTAAAGATATGTCGTCTTTATGACCAATGAGCGATCGGATCTCTCCGCGTCGTTTCGCGACCCACCAAACGGTGGTGGCAAATGCGAACGAATCAACCAACGTCTGAGTGGATGGGACCAACATGCGGATCTTTCTTTCTGCGCTTCCAGATTCCAGAAGTTGCTGATCCGCTCAACGGAAAAGCTCACACGCTCACTCTCTTCTGGCTACGTGACGAAGTAAACAACCACGCGAGGATGGCGTCCAAGAGCCTGCTCATGAGCATGGGCACTGTCAACATGTGGGGCTTCTCACCCGGTTTCGACATATTGCAAGGTGTCCCCGCGCTCAAGCCAGCCAACAAAGAGCCTTGTGAGTCCACAACCAGCAGCGAAGGCGCTGAGGCTGGTGCTGGGGGTAGTGATGTGGGTGAGTCAGAGGCTGAGCCGATCAACCTCCTACTAATCGGACCCGGCGACATCCGCCATGCACTCGCGTCGATCGCGCATCGACGCCGCCGCGACAGAGCGAGACCCGTGCACATCTACATCTACGAGAAGTCGATTGAAGCGCTCGCGAGGCATTTGCTGCTGCTGCAGATTGCGCAGGACTGGCAGCTGCCGCTGCGCCAGCGGTGCAACCTCTTCCTCGAAGTGTTTAGCAACGCGCGCGTGCAGGTACGATGCTGACATATTGACAACGAAGGCGCTGTAGGAGTCTATTCTAAAAAGCTTGCTCCCTTGGTGTTAGGAGCGCACGAGTGCGTACATTGAAGAGAAGGCGAAGGTCTTGATCGATTTGTTGCACAACGAGCGCGGGCTGCTGGCAGACCAACTGGACCTCTCACACTTGAAGATGCGCCACCGCGACGAGCTCATCGACACGTTCAAGAGCTGGTTCCAGAAAGTGCAATTCGATGGTAAAGTGATCGAAGAATGGGATACCAGCTATAGTCTACGAGAACTTTGACTTTTTCCTATTGTTATCTGTTATTTGTACGTACGTATCAGTCGACAAGCTTCGCGACCACCGCCTGCGCCACTTCTACGAAGTGCGCTACGACTACCGCAATAACCTCATCGACTGGGACTACACGGTGAGTTTCTGAGTCAACGTATCTGTCAAACTTGTGCTATGCAGGGTTTAACTATCTGATGATGGATTTGTTCCTATACGAACCTGTAGATGAGTCTCAAGAAGATCGAGAACGCGAGCGTGATTCACATCAAACAGTTCCGCGAGTGGCGCAACTCAGGCATCGCGTACGAGTTTGGCGACCAGAGCTACACGGAACCAAACCGTACGATGGCTTCCTACACTGAGGTACGATTTGAATGAGTGATTCTATTGCGGTTGATCATATTACGCCAGGCACTGACATTTTCAACGTACAGGCTCGAAAAAAGCACCACGGCTCAGTGCTCTGTCGTGGACTCTGGACAGACGTGGTGATCGGCCCGTACCTCTCATTTGGTGTGAAATGCGACTCGACACACAAGTTCGCGCAGCAGCTCTTTGAAATTCACAACAAAGGCACGGGCGTTGAGCAGAACCGACACGTACGCCAGTAGTTCTATTCACCTGGTACTTTGCTCCTTTTGGATACTGACTCAAGGATTGTGCTTCACTGGTCAGAATACTACGGAGGTCGCGGTGTTCAACGTGCTCTCGTACTTGTATGAAATCGAGACCGGCGAGCCCTACACGATGAAAAAAGCGCATGACGTGTACAGCGGCATTGGCGAGTCGGAGCTCGACCAGGGAGCTCAGGGTCCTGCCAACCAGAGCTCCGAGGATTCGTGTCCAAAGATCGTGGAGCTACTCGACGAAGACGATGACGACGACTCAAACCAGGAAGTCGAGAGCAAAGCCTCTGAGAAGTGAGCATTAGGTTACCCTAGTGTGGCTATCATGTTATCTGTCAAGTACTGACATTGTTGTGGTACTTTGTCATCACAGAGATCTGTTCAAGCAGCGCGCCAAAGAGAACGACGCACGCCAGCGAGCGCAGACCATCTACGAGACATTCGAGGGTGTGAAGATCATCCCGCTGACCGGTGAACTCGAAGATCTCTACGTGAAGAAACGCTACGCCCGCAAGTTCGACCACGTTTTCCTCTCGACGCAGCACAGCCACACGCTGCAGAAGGTCGATGATGAGAAGGCTGACGATTACCAGACCAAGCGTTTCACCAATCTCTTGGCTGATACTGCAGCTGTGAGCATCGAGTCGTCCGTGTACGTGCCTAGTTGAGCTTATCACCCTTGAGCGATAGAGTGCCAAGGTACTAAAATTCTCACTCTATGAAAATTGGTTGGGTGGTGCGTTTTTCCTGTACAGGTTCTTGCTTCCGCTGAAAGAGGACCAGCGCGTGCTCTACGTCTCCAAGCTGCTCGAGATGACCCAAGCCCACGCGCTCAAACCCTCGTTCAAGTTTGCAAACGGCAGCGAGCCGTCACAAGAGGACCTGGGCAAAATCGACATGGCGGTGCTTCGATTCGATTACACTAGATGAGCCTTCGTTGATAACCTGTGAGTTGGTTGGGTCGTATCGTCACGAAAGAAACTAGCTTCAGTACTAAAGTGAACAAACACATTTTATCACCAAGTTGCTGTGCTGAGGCAGTTGATATGACGGCACTGAGTCCTTTATTTTCAACCAACTTTGGTCCCTTTCCAACCAACTGTATGATCTAACTGATTGAGCAGGCAACTCATTTCTATTCATTCGGCCATTGAAGCCTGCTAGTGCCAAAGGAGCAGCGTGTCAAGCAACATGGCAACAAATCGAGTCCTGATCCAGATCTACGATATCACAAATGCCGAATCCGTCATGTGAATGTCTGAAGCACTCGCAGATGTGGACATGCTGCTTTCCAACGCGCCACCATCAGCACTGTATGCTGGTTCCCGGCTTTGACTTTGGCTGGATCCGTCAAGAAAGTATTGTGGAAATCGAAAAATGGATCCTATCCCATAAAGTCTTGGTGTTGAAGAGCCCTGTGATCTCGCTGGTGCTGAATGGGGAGTGTCTGTCCATGACGCGAGTTGAGAGCCTACCACGTATCCCGGACGAGGCTCTCAAGTCGCTGGAGTTTAAGACCGGACGCATGCACAGTGAAGCCCTCCAGGACATTACTCGATCCTGTCCAAATTTGAAGATTCTGGGGATCAAATCCAAGATGCTGAAGCTCAAAGGTAGCGCCCTCCGGACCTTCTTCTTAGAACCCAACGTCGCCCGTAACCTCCGGACGCTGACATTCAACTGGGGCATTTGCAACCCGCGCGTGCTACTGGAGATCATGGCGAACCCAGCGCAGTATCCAGTTGTGAACGCGCTCGAAGAGCTTCATCTCTGCTACCTCCGCAGCAGTAGCGATGACTTTGTGGACCGCCTTGCAGGTTTCCATCGGATGTTCAAGGGGAACCAGGTGCTGGAGAAATTGTATCTGAGCGGTAGCAATCGATTGGAAGAATGGAGTTTGCTGGAGAGAGCTTCAGCGGGACATCGGGATCACCCCACGCAGTCGGTTGCGCAACCTTAACGCATCCAACACGAATACTCTGATGTGAGACTAAACTACGCCAAGCAGGTCCGGACCGCATTGAATTGACGAGTGTACGGCCGGTGTGCATCGGCAAACTCACAGACTCGCACGAATAGATTCGGATCCGCGAGTTTTGCGAAACTCGCTGTTCGCTCGACCTGCTCCGCCAAACAAGCAAGTGATGGCGCTGAGAAACACCCGAGCACGCCTTCTGCTAGAGTACTTGCCTGCTGAAGATCTCGCCCATGCAAACCATCGTTTTCAACGAATTGTCGTCGTTCTGCCCAAATCTGACGAGACTGGAGCTCTTGGGAGGACACGACGCGCTCACTGGACCATCCCTCAAGCGGCCAACAACGCACAAGCTAGAATCGCTGACTGTGCAGTGGCATGTGCGCAACCCACCAGTGCTGACAAAGATCCTGTCGAGTCCGAAAAGGTACCCAGCAGTGACCTCGCTGAGGGAGCTGTACATTCACGAAGCACGACAGCATCACCGCTATGGACGCGAGCGATTTATCGACCTGCTCCGGAAGAATCGCGTGCTCGAGCGAGTTTCCTCCACTGGAACCGCTCGAAATCTCAAAGAGCTACGATGTGTTATGGAGCGCTCCAACGGGAAAATCGTCTCGAATGCGAAGGTGTTGCAGAGTCGCTGGGGGTTCCTGAGCGCTATCAAGCACTTTATGAGTAAGAGTCAGAAGGCAGGTACTGAGCAGGGAGCTGCTCCCGATGATCTTTGAGTTTGCCACCGTTTGCCGCGAGGCACCCGCCAGATACCATAGTTTCGATGGTTGGGAACACTTGGAAATTCGACTCGCTGTCAACGGTGGGCGACGCGACTCTGTGGCGTCTGATTGAGCTGGGATTAGATTCGCTTCACTCGTATGATCCCCAACGATGTCGTGTTTCTGACCTCACTATAACGCCATGCTGAAATAGTGACATTTACTTTCTCAGATTGAATAGTTCCATTTTCAACCTGTGGTTGCCAGTGGGGCCAAGAGGAGGGCAAGCAGCCATCAAATGTGCGCGGAGTTCAATATTCTCTGGGGCGAGCACGATGCGGAACGTCGATGCGCCTCTGCTCCAGCTGGGCGGCGCCATGATGCCATCGCACGCGGTCATCCAGACCCCGGAGCAACTCCAGGAGCTCACAGCAAACTTTGCGCATGCAACCGCCGCAGAAAGTGAGCAGCATGATGACGACAACCGCCACCACCGCGTCCGAATGGATGCTGCCGTGGATAAAATCATAAACCGAGCGCCGCTGGGACGGTTCTTTGCAGAAGTATTTGGTGTGAATGGCTCTCAAAGCGGTGTACTACCACTGACACAGCCAGTGGGCAACCTCCCAATGAGAGCCATTCGAGTCCTCGCTGTCCACAAAGACAGCATGACCCCGCAGCGATTCGCGTGTTTGCTCTCAGCGCTTCCGCATACGCGCTCTCTGCACACGCTGCGCTTGGAAGAAGTCAATCGGAGCTTCCCGTGGAAGTTAAAGAAGCTGGAACTCAGCTGGCTTGCGTACGCGCTTTTCCATCCAGAGACCAGAGCTTCAAGTTGGCGGAAGCTGGTGGTGGGCAACTGCAAGCTTGTCGGCGACGTCACGGGCATGTTGCAGCAGATGGGCGACGAGAAGTCACACAGCGAGCTGCTTTCTGCAACGAACTTGGCGACTTTGATGGGGGTCAAGCAGCAAGAGAAGAAGCGCAAGAGATGTAACGACGCCACGCCGACGCCGCTGTCTCATCAAGCCCCACATCAGCTTCGACTCGCCTGTATCAAGAAAGACACTGTCATCCGAGTGGATTCTGGCGACAACGCAGTGCCTCTCGTGACCATCCAGAACACGATGGAGCTTGAGGTGTGTGCCTTTCGATTCGAGGTGTGGCGCTGCGTGCTCGTGCCCGGTTTTGGCTTCGGCTGGGTCCATCAAGGCGACGTGCTTGAAGAGAAACTCTGGGAGCTCGAGCTGCCAAACACTGGAGGTTGTTCTCCACTGACCCACTTGGAGCTTGGATACCCGATCACAATGGCGAAGGTGCTGCTCATCTTGGCGGCGACTGGGAGGTCGCTAGAGTCGCTCGTGCTGGAGTCTTTTGGACTACCTACCAGCGTCTTGGATGACGTCTCGCGCTTGTGTCCGGGTCTCAAGTCGCTCGGGATCAAAAGCTCCAGGGTCTCGCTCAGCCGAATCTCGCTGCAGCGTTACTTCTCCCAGCCTACGACGCGCCATCTCCGGTCCTTGGCGCTGAGCTGGAGCGTTTGCAACCACACGGCGCTGCTGGAGATCCTCTCGAATAGCGAGGCGTACACAGCAATACCATCGCTCAAGGAGCTGCGACTTGACAAAGCGCACTACGTTGGCCAGCTTGCCGCGATCCTCGATGTGAATCAAACGCTCGAGAGACTGACTATTGACCAGTGGGGCGGCTCGGACGCGTCACAACTGCTGAGACACCATGGAGAAATCCTGCCGAGCGCGAGAGCCTCGATCGCATTTCTCAGTGTCATTGCCCAGCTCTCGGAACAGAACGGAGGACGAGTCTTCGAGCACATCGGTAGGGACTTGATCGTCCTGATCGTTAAGTTCGCAGCGGTACGACGTGAAGTCAGCATCTTGAATGCGTCTCGGTTCAGGGGTTGATCCTATGAAGCAACCTTATATTTATCTTGCTATTCGCACTACAGCAAGCAAAGTGATCTTGCCCTGAGGCTGGAGGTCTTTCAACTGACGCAGATGGGCAGTCAGCGGCTCGAAATGTGAGGTTGAGAGAAGTCTTGATTTGTTGTTGTTGGTGACCTCTCCCATACGCGCGATCCGTTCACACTGTTCAGCTTTCAAGCGATGGCATATCGGAAGTATGGAATCTGTCAGTGCTCGAGTTCAGCTGGATCGCGTACGTCACTTCCCACCCTCAAAGCAAGACTTCGAGCTGGAAATCTCATGTTTCATATGCTGCGAGCTAGTTCGAGGTGCTGCATGTGGGCTGGCAGCGATGGAAGTAGCTTCCCGCCAAGCGCTCGTTCCAAACGAAGGTGGTTCGACGACGAATGCGCTGGAGAATTTAGACCAAGGATCCATTCCTTTCTTTCTTTCTGCAATCACATCCGCTTCATTTTTGGGTGGCAACTTGAGGAGTACGTTGATCGGATCGGCGCCATGCTTGAAAGCAACTAAGTTCTCGAGCAAGTGGTGTGTCCTTCGCCGAACACGCTTTTGAGTATCACGTGAAAATCTCGAACAGTCTGGAGTTCTTCAACCCGCGTTTGCTTGTGGACAACACACCACTGAGATGCAACACAGCATGCTGGATAGATCAATGAAGGTTGATAAAATGATCTCCCGACGGTGCCAACAAAAACGTACACATGCAATCTAGACATTGCTGGAACGTCTACAATCATAAGATAGTAGATCACTGCATAGCTTGGCAACCTATCACGATCAAGGGTAAGCCAACTGCTTGCTGATGAAGAGATATCACACAACACTCTCACATGCGACCGCATGCGTCTTCTGATATGAAAGCAGAATTTGAGGATGGGGAGAGATGAGGGCGGACGAACGTTTTTAACAACTCGTGTGCACACGTGCATTTTGTCTCTAACAGCTGGACCTGATGACCGATGAGACTGGATGCATTCGACGACTGCCATGATCCTCATTCTGTACGAGAAGATTCACCTTCGCAACCAAGAGCCAATGCCAAGGCATTGGCTCGAAGGCATGTTGCGTCCAAATGTGAGAATCTCATGACAGTACTGGTAAATGAAGGCTATTTATTGGCCAGAGACAGAGACACTTGCTGATGGGGAGTGTGGTACAGCAAAGGGTTACGTTCCGTACATTCATCTCTATACACATGGCATGTAACCCAAGTGTATTCCAGCATCGGAATTCAAACGCTACACAAATCTATTATCTACTCGTACTACTTCCTATACGTATACCGTACAAATTGTCCTCCTACCCGTGACATTTTATACTACACGCACGTAACCTCAAGATACCTTTGACAATTTATACGGCACGCGCGTAACCCAACGTGCATTGTGGGTTACGCTTAAGCGAAAAGAGAACCAGCGACAAACAACAACAGCAGCTCACATCACATTTGCACGAAAAGCCAAAGAAGCCGTCAGACGACCGTCGCACGTGGCTCTCTACACGACGCGCTTGATTGATCAGTCGCTCTTCTCTCCCCTGACTGTATGAATCTCGAGTGCTGCGGTCTGGTGGCCCCAATGGACACGGAGGGCCTCTCGACGCGCGGCTGGGGCATGGGCCACCTGATGATGGTTGCGCCGGACGACGAGATGCCGGTGAACAACTACAACGAGGACCACAAGCTCATGGAAGGCGCACTCATTAAACTCGGCGACTACGCGCACTTCCGCTACTTTTTGCTCTACCGCAACGGCCGCTTCTGCTACTACGAGCTGCCGATCCCCGCGGGCGGCGCCGGCGGTGGCAACCGACGCGTGCACCTGACGCTCACATCCGAGCATCTGCGCGGAGTGATGATGCTGAATGCGTCGATCCACGCCAAGGAGCTCGCGAAGAACGAGGACGAATACGACGCGGATCTGATCAAGCGGGGGCTCATGTTCAACCGCAGGAAGCTCGAGATGAACCTCACGGGGTACTCGCCCACGGGCCAGCTCATGTCGTGGAAGCTGCGCGCATCGAATGATGCAACGTACACAAAGTGGGAGCGCGCGTTCCGACTCGCCTTGCGTCCCATCTGGGTGCAAAACACGTCTGCGTGTCTTGTGTGCCAGAAGGCGTTCTCGTTCCTCTTTCGCGCGCACCACTGTCGGTACGTTCTGTGCATAGTTGCTTGTTTTGTCGCTGTTGTTGAGCATCTGTCCGTGATAATCTAACCATTGCATTGCGTGTTCTCGTATTGCGCAAACTAGGAAATGCGGCACGTGCATGTGCGACGAATGCTCAGTGCTTGTGCCGCGATTGCCCATGCAGGGCTACTACGACGAGGTGCGCATCTGCCGGGACTGCTCGCCGATTCGCATCCAGCGGTCGTCGCTCAAGATGGACACGCGCGTGCTCGTGTACGGCTCATACCCGGGACGAGTGATTCAGGTGGATGCAGCAGACGACTCGGAGGAAGGCCACGCGTATGTGAACGTCGAGCTTGAGAAAAGTAGCGATGTACGCAGGTTCCCGATTGAATACGTGGAGCTGTACTCGGAAGCCGTTCTGTCAGCGAACCGCATCAAGAACGCGATCCGAATGCACCTCTCGCAGTCGCTTTTCCGCACGCAGCTGAACTTCAGCACGTGGAACCTGCTCGAAGCCGTGCAAGAGCAGAAAACCGTGCAAATGGTGAAGATTCTGAACAAGTCGACGAGCATCACGGAGCTTCGCTCCATGGTACCCAACCTGGGCTCGCTCGAGACGTTCCAGTTCCCGTTGGACGACGAAACGGAGAGCGACAAAGTGCGCGCCTCGCTTGCGCATTATCGTGGTGTCCACGTGGTGTTTCCGCTCCGCCTCGACACGGTGACGAAGTTGATTGACCAGTTTCGCAATGGCATCCTGCTGCATCGCGTGTACGTGCACCACATCCTGGAAGAGTCTGAAAAGATGTTTCGCATCGTGCACTCGTCGCCGATGAACGCGATCGAGATCCCTGCGGGCGTGACGCTTATCGTCGTCGGTGATTTGCACGGTCAGTTGGAAGATCTGCTGACGATTCTGGACAAGAATGGTGTGCCGAGCGCAAAGATGTGGTACCTCTTCAATGGCGACTTTGTCGACCGCGGCTCGCACGGCGTTGAAGTGATGCTGCTGCTGCTGACATTCAAGCTGCTATACCCCAACTATGTGTTTCTGAACCGCGGCAACCATGAAGAGCGCATGATCAACGAAGTGTTTGGCTTTGAAGACGAAGTGTACGTCAAGTACAACACTGACAACGACGAGACGTTAGGCTGGGAAGGGCTGAGCTCGTCGCCAAATTACTCGCCCATGACGCTCTTTCAGATGTTTGAGGACATCTTCGCACTGTTCCCGATCTTCTCGCTCGTGAATGAGAGCGTGTTTGTCGTGCACGGAGGGCTGAGCAACCATGACAACGTGCGCATCGAAGAGCTGCTGAAGATCAAGCACCAGCGCGAGATCCCGACCCAGAGCACGAGTCGCGAGGACGAGCTGTTTACCCATTTGCTGTGGAGCGATCCGCGTGATCGAGATGGGTGGAAACCCTCGGGACGAGGCGCTGGTGTCGAGTTTGGTCCTGACATCACACGCCGATTCTGCCAGCTAAACCACCTGTGTCTCGTGATCCGATCCCACGAATGCCGTGAAGAAGGGTACGATATCGCACACGATGGACTGCTTCTCACTGTGTTTTCAGCGTCGAGCTATTGCGGATCGCAGACAAACAAGGGTGCGTTCGTACAGCTTCAGCTGGTCGAGCACGGAGATGTAAAACCACATGTAGTTCAGTACTATGCACAGCCATTGCAGAAGTTGCGGGACGCAGGAAAGAACGAGTGGCGGCAGAAGGCTGTGCGGTTGGAGAGACGCACACTCATGTCGCTCGTTGAGCTCATTTGCGAGAAGAAGAGCTCTTTGCTGGCGGCGTTTACGCAGATCGATACAAAATGCACGGGACGAGTGACACGACTGCAGTGGAAAGCGGTGCTCCAAGCCACCTTGGGCATCGAAGTGAAGTTTCTGTCGTATTTCCATCAGCTCGCGACTGAAGAGGACGACTCGCTCGGTGGCATCGACTACAAGAATTTCCTGAACCGGTACACTGTGGAGCTCGGCGGCGGCAACGCAGACTGGAAGAAGCAGGTCGCACAGGAGATCTGGGCTGGTTTCTCTCGCGCAGTTTCACACAACGCACAGCCGAATAGCAGCGACGGCAGCGTCAGTAATGGTGAATTCAAGTTGAAGACCTCTCAAGACAAGCTGCAAGCAGCGTTTGATCTTTTCCAGCACACGCCACTCGCGAACAATAGCAACAACTATAGGGCAGGCAACGGCGCAGTCCCTGAGAGCAATTACGCTGGCGGCACCAGTGCCGCGTTGCGCCGCAGCAACGAAAGCTTTTTCCACAACGGACTGGTCACATACGATGTCTTTCGAACGACGTTGCAGCGAAGTCTGGTGCTCAATGAGACTTTATCGGAACAGCAGATCTTTGAGCTGATGCAGCACATGGACCAGAACCACGACGGGTTTGTCGACTTTACCGAGTTTTGCGCGTTCTTCGCCGAAGCGAGTCAGTCGGATTTCCTCCAAGACCTGTTTGAGGGTGAGGACGTGAAGGCGATCGAGTTGCTGCACCAGTTTGGCTCGCACCTGCAAGATTCCAAGCAGTTCGAGTCGCTCAAGGACGCGTTCTTGACGTTTGACAGCAAGGGCACGTTCCGCTTGGAAGTCGGGGACATTTTCGAGGCGTCCAAGCAAATGAACCTCTCCCCTGCGCTTGATGAGCATGACGCGAAGCTGCTCTACGACTCGATTCTGCGCAGCTACTACGGTGTGACGATGCGAAAGGAGAAAGAGCAGCGCGGTCTCGACTGGGAAGTCTTTGAGGACGTGTTCTCACCCGATAGTGCACTGCAGCGCCGATTGCGACTCGAGAGCTGGAACGCGTCGACCACCAACTTGTCGGCTTTGATCGACAATACAAACTTGACGACAGACGACGAGAGCGGTGCAGAGGGCAGTCCGCTTGGCGGTGCCGGCGCGACGGTGAGACGGAACACGTGGGCTGAGAATCTGGTCGACAGCGCCAAGCACTCGCTGCACGAGCAGCGACTGTACCTCAAGCTGCTCTTCCGCATGCTTGACCGCAAGCGCATGGGGTACGTCGCAAAGCATAAGTTCATCGCCGTGATGAAGGTGATCAACGACCAGCACGGCTCGCTACTGGACCAAGCGGAGCTCGAGCAGCTCGCGGAATCGTTCGCTCACCGTCCACCCGTGAAGAAGACAACGAACAAGGTGAAGCAGAGCAATGGGAATGGCAACGGCGCGGAAGAACTAGAAGAACAAGCAGTAGAAGAGCAGCAGTTTGTGGCGTATCCGCTCTTCCTGCGCAGTCTGCGCGTGATCGACTCCAAGTGTAAATGCTGCTGATTTTAAGTTATAGAGTGTCCCTTTTACCCTGTCCTTCTCCATTCTTGGCTTGGAAATCGTCGTGATTAGAAGCAGATTTGTGAAGGGGCACCGAGCACTTGAGAGTCCGTCCAGCCTGGTAGACATACGACTGGGGGCATTGAACATTTTAGAGGCGAAGAGAGTGTCACGCGAGCGATGAGTGAGCCAGCAGCAGCACCAGAGAACGTCGATGACAAGCACCAGCAGTCAGCAAGGGAAGATGATGTGGAGCAGCAGCTCAGCGCCACGGCCACGAAAAGCAAGCTCGACAAGCTCATGACTGACTTTGCGACCTTTGACGACGTCATGCGCATCGGCACGCGGGTACATACTTACACATGCATTGCTCTCTTAGAGCTGCCATGATCGTTGACCATTTTGAGCTGATCTTTAGATGCGTTGGCTTGTTTCATGTAGCAACGCAAAGAGCGCGATGAGTTCCGTCTGGCGGAGATGAAACAGGAGATGAGTCGGCTCGAGAAGAAGCTCGAGGCGGAGATCAAGAAGCGCGTCGAGATGAACAAGTCGCTGCAGAACTACTGCGACGAGCAGGTGGCACAGATGACCGTGAGCTTTGGGCAGTTGTTGAGCGACCGTGCGCAGCAAGTGCAAACCCGGCTCGATGGGTTGGCAAGCGAGATCAGCGACGTGCAGAACCTCGTCGCGCAGGAGAAAGTCGAGATCCCGCACATGATCGAGAACAAGACGAACGAGCTCACGCAGAAGCTCATCGTGTTCATGGACGCGTTCGAAGAGGAGCGCAAGCGCCGCGTGAGCCAGGAAGAGACGATCCTCAAGCGCCTGAGCGACCACGAGCACGTGACCGCCGAGACCTTTGAGCGCGAGCGGGTGCGTGAATGTGACGGCTGCGTAGTATGCTGTGCTCGTCCAGCAATCCTGACGTGTTGTTTGTTGGTGCTCTATAGCGAGACCGGGAGTTCAAGTACTCGGAGCTCAAGAATGCGCTAGACGCGTACACTTCCAACCGGATACGCGGCGATGAGCGCTTCCAGTCGTTCGCACAGGAAGAGATCGCCAAGATCCAGAATGCGCTCGTGGCGGAGGCGCAGGTTCGTAGCCCATCATGTATTTTGTGTGGGGGGGATTCGATGTTTTGGTACTCACTCGACTCTGTGCGTGATTCTTTTTCAAGTCTCGAGAGCGCGAGGACGACGAGATCATCGAAGCACTCAACCGCTACACGGCCAAGCTCCAGGACAGTCTCAAGGTCATCACCAGTCCCGACGCGTAGCGTGTAAAGGACAGAGAGAGTTTGGCAAGACATATCGCGGGGGTGTATCTATCATGTCAACCAAGAGCCATCAACATTATTGGCATGGAACTTCGTCTTTGACTTTTATGAAGGTCACGAATTCTAAACCAAGTGCCGAAGATAGTACAAACATATCTAGATCAGCAAACTCGAAAATGCTAGACCAACCGTCTACAGTTGACCTACAATGCATCGACACTTGCACACAATGTCCATCAAGTCTCATGTTCGGGTAGGGAAGTAATATACTTGGTTGAAAGCCGTTTGCTCCCAGATCAAGATGCGACAATAATGATTAGCGATTCGAGATCGCCAATATACAGAATTAGAAGGCGTAGTCGAAAGTTGTTTCTAGGTAATCTGGAACAACCGCCCAACTGATGTTCATCCCCATCTCTCAGCTGCCCTGTACCCACCGTGTACCCACCGCGCACAATCGAAACTTGGCACTCAACAATTCGCCAAGCGGCGGCAGGCAAGCGGCGCAGTGTGATCTCCACGTCCCACGCCACTCAGCACACGTCATGCTCGGCCCCGAGGCAGCAGCACCCCCGAGCTCTGTCTCCAACCACCAGCAGCAACAACAGCAGCTACAACAGATGGAGCTTCCGATTCGGATCCACTTCAAGCGCGCGCCACTGCTGCTGACCACCGCCGCGCTCGTTGTTGCCACGACTGCGCTCATGTATCTGTGTGCGCACGACGGTGTGCGCGTCGAGTCGTTCGAGGCGACCACAAAGGACGCCCACGCGCGCAAGCAGCTGCTCGACGCGTACAACTCGTACTCGGGCAACGCCGTGTCGCTGCTCATCAAGCCGCTCGAGATGTTCCTCGCGATGGTCGTCGCCGTGAGTTTGCTCTGCTTCTTCACAGGCTTCAGTACCGGAAACCATGGCACAAGTAATGCGCGCTACAACCACGTTCTGCTACTGAGCAGCGCTGTCGCCGGGTACCTGTTGACGAATGGATTCAACGCGCTGAACGCACAACTGGCGCCACGCCCGATCAAGTCCGTGATCACAGCGCAGGACCTATCGCTAAACGCCGCAGAGAGCTCCGCTGTTGATAGTCGATTGAGTGAGTACACGGGACCCGAGCGCACGCCGTTCATGAAGCCGTCGGACACGCGCTTCCTGGAAGAGCAGGATGGAAACCCGCTCATCAACACGATTCTGCGCAATGCGCTGATCCCGATCGCGCTCAACCCGAGTCCGCAGTGCACGCCGAGCGACGTCACCGCCACCGTCGAGGCGCGAAGAGGCGGCGCGATCGCCAGCTACGGGTTCCCGTTTCGCCCCTGGCACCAGCACGCGCTCACCACGGCGTTGCGACCGACACGTTCGCTGAAGATCGCAGTCACAGACAATTCCACGAAGGCACCGAAAGTGATATTTAGCGACGGGCTAAGTGGTGATGATGGTGGAGTTAAGAGTCTACCCATGGATACCCAACAAGTGGTCAAACTACTGGTTCAGAGCATCGCAATGACCCAAATGATGCTTCCATGGTGGGAGAACAGCTACCTGGCCGAGCTGTTCGAGGAGAAGATCAAGGCAAAGTTCGAGCCGACCCTGGTTCTCGAGGTTACGGATACCACGGTTGATACCAGTCGCTCGGTAGCAGTCTCCGACCTCCTCTTCGGGAACGCCGACAGCACAAGAATACCGCCCGATGAGCTTCTAACTCAAGCCAAGAAGATCCTGTTCAACTTCATCAGCAAAGCGCCGAACGCGTCGGCCGCGGAGGTCCAAGTCGAGTTCACGAGCATCGCCAACGTCTCGAGGGGAATCATCTTTGACTCGCTCACGATCGAGATCCCGCTTCGCAAGGACCATTTCCAGCGAGAGTACTACTTTGAAGAGGCTATCGGCGGGTTCACCTACAGAACAGTTAACACCAGTGCTTCATCATCATCATCGTCGTCGTCAAAGAAGAAGGTGATAAACGAGAGCTGGTACTACGAACTGGACCTAGAGAACGACTGTAGTCGAGACGCGTGCCTCATCAAGGAACCAGAGTACACTCACCTAGGTGACGAGTCCTACACTGAGCCCCAAGTGCATGCGCTCGCTGTCTGTGTCGATGAGCGCGGAAGCGAGGACCCGTTGGTGCGCTTCGACTACGTGAACATGAGCTTCGAGCTTCATCCCATGCGTCTGTACTCCGGCTTGCACTGCGTCAAGAACTCGAATACGTCAATGTACTCTGTGAGCGTCGGGAAGCGCATCCAGGGCGACGAGATGACCACACAAGTGCTTCGACACAAGGACTCGTCCAAGGATCTTCGCGTGCTGCGACTCAAGAATGCGCGAAAGGTATACTCGATCACAGTGACCCACATTTCCTGGGAGCTCCAGGAGCTTACCAAGAAATACGGTGCACAGTGTCTAGATGGTGGTGGTACAAGTTCATGCCGTGGGCTCTGGTACGAGCTTGATCATCCACCCAACAGACAGCACCTCGTGGTTGGCGCCAGCCGCCTGCCACTTGCGCTACTGAGCGCGTACAATCCACTCCACAAGTTCATGTCAGAGGTCCACGCGTCCACCCGTCTAATGCCGCTCGTGTCCAAGTTGATGCGCCGTCCTGCTTCAGCATATGACTTTTTGCTCCAGACAGCACCTCTGTACGACCTGGTGTACCCACGTCGATTTGGAAAATCCGACTGGCCAACTAAAGTGAACGCTACAACAGACAACTGCTCCGCGGTAGCAGAGGACTTTGTTCACTACGCCGAGAGCAACCACTTGTACATGGAGCAGACGCTGCAGCCGTCGTACACTGCGGGCTTCTTCTTCCTGTTTCAGGATGCAGTTGTACGGGACGTCCTGACTCAGGACTCCTCCAGTATCGATAGCGAAACGATCAGCTCAGTGGTTGTACTCGACTTTGCAGGCAACATCCAGTGGATCGACGTGAACGTCTCAAGTCCGATGCCCAACATCATTCTGACACTCGTTGGTGCGGCGATGCTACTTGTGACTAGCATTGTGATCTGCGTCTTTGGTGGGAAAGCCAAGGAAGCTCAGCTCCAGCGTGCGATGAGTGCGCACAACGTGGCGGAGCTGCTCATCGCCGACAAGAAGTATCCGCCCATGCTAGTGGGGATGAGCATCACAACAGGAGCGGCATTGTCCAAGGGTGGTGGTGGCGGTGCTAATGATGGAGGAACTCAAGACTCGAAGCAATGGCAAATTGATTTGCCAGAAACGGCGAAATCAACCAAAGCCAGCCTGGAGTGCTACAGGATCCAGAGTCTGACTTTGGTGCACCACGAAAGTAGCCAACAAGTCGAGTTTCCAAGTGTGCCTAGCAAACAGACTGCCTACGTCTGACACGCTTATCTGGAAGTTCTAAGGGGAGCCGATAGAGCAAGAGACACCATCGAATCCAGCTAGCTATGACTCCATGAAATAAGTGTGTCGCAACCGATTCCTAACCGGTTTAGGTGGGGTGCTTTCAGAGTCATTGATCCAGCTTTGTCGAGTTTTTTTAACGACAAATCCACTATCTAATCAATCGAGTCTATCTACTTCTACTACAGCAAGTCAGCAAAGGGCATTCACGCTTTTCTAGAACCTACTGCCACGCTCGCGCTCAATCGTCGTGAGGCGCGCTTTGCGACGCACAATTAGTTGCAAACTCAAAGACTATGGAGAGCAGCTCCTCATTCAGCGCCAGTCTGCGGTCCAGATTCGCAAAGTGCGCGACAACCCTTAGATACCCCTAGCAAGCACGGAACGTCACAGAGAGCGACTCGAGGTTTTTCGTCGCTGACTGCTGGGCGAAGACCCGCTTGAATGCTGGCTCAGTGAGCATCTGGATCACGCACGCAGAAAGCTGCAGCGTTTTCAAATTTGGACAGAACGATGGCAGGTACTTGAGAATGGTGGTGGGCAAATACTTGATCTTGAGCGAAAGGTTCTCCAGCGGTCCGCCAATGCCTTCTAAGGGCAGCAGCGTTTTGGTATTTAAAACGTGCAGATGGTGAAGAAAACCCAGACCATCGCGCGGATTCACATCCGGGGCAACTGGAGGCAGCTGGATTTGGAGAGTTTCGATGGGGAACTCCTGCCTTTTGAGAATTGTAAGTGGCGTGTCCTCATGATTCTGAGCGTCCACTCAAGCAGGGCTGTCGGAGAAGACGTGACAATGTGCCTGGAGCGAAACTTGCTCGCGATCATTTTCGGCTGGGACCAACAGCGTGAATCAATTCCACTTTGCGTGCATTTTCTCGGCGCTTCCCTATGTGCAATCGATCCACACGCTCTGCTTGGAGCGAATGAGACTGAACGAGCTGGAAACCCGTTAGCTCGCGTACGCGCTCTTCCACACTCGAACCAGGATCTCGAATTGGAAGAAGCTCGTGCTTCGAGACTGCGACTTCGCTGGGAAAGCAATGAACGTACTGACGCAAATGGCGAGCAGTGACAAAGCGCCTTTGCTCTCGGCTACGAAGTTAGCGATACTGATGGGCGTGAGAGAAATCGACAAGACGAAGAAGAAGGAACGCCCCATGAAAAGAGTCCAGAATGTGTCACTACGACCTCCAATCAAGATCAAAGTCGGAGAGCAGCCACTCCAGCCTTGGTCGGGCATAGTCAGGACTGGCGCTGCAATCGGCGACACCAGGCGAGCAAAACTGTTGAGCATCGTACCATTTGAGACCGAGCTGGAGGTCTGTGATATCACGATGGAGCGCAAACGGTGTGCACTTGTTCCCGGGATCAGATTTCGATGGGTTTTCCACGAAGATCTAGCCCACGTGGGGAAATGGCCATCGCGTGGCGGTGGTGACGAGCTGCAAGCGTCAGTGATGACATCGTCCTTGACTTCGGTGGAGGTCGGTGGGCGGACGCCTTCGGCGGCACAGGTGGCTCTGCTGCTGAGTGCAATGGGACGGTCGTTGAGGTCCCTCACTGTGAATTCCGAGAGTGGGGCGAGCTCTCTCTTGGCTGAAGTCTCCCAGAAGCACCCAAAGCTGACGGTGCTCTCGATCCAAAGCGCACTTCGACCCCAGGACTGCGCATCTTTGTAAAGCTTCTTCTCGCAGCCAACAGCGCTCAACCTTCGGCGACTTAAAGTGGACGTTGGAAGTGGAGGCTCGGCTACTCTGGTTGGCATCCTCTTTGATTCCGCCTCATATCCCACCTGTGGATCGCTCGACGAGCTACGGATCTTTCATTTTGATTACGTCGGCTACAACAACTTGGATCAATTGCTGCAGTACGTCTGCTTGTGTGTGTGAGTGAGTGGTCCGAGCTTCCATTTGTCTTTGAGTTGCATGAGTACGTGTCAACCCGTAACCCGGCTGTGAGGTCAGAAGCATATTCTTGATCCTCGCTCACATTCACAGCCATTCCAACGAGACCAAGACACGCGAGAGCTCAATTAGCTAGTATTCGCCGACAGAGTGTCGGTATCACATGGCGAGACTTCTAGCAAGAGTTCATTACCAATGGCAGCCCCACCTAGCAACCGCTGTTGGCGATTCTTCATCCCCAGGTCGCACTTAGCAATACTCTGGATCGGGCTTACCGCTAATGAAGCTGGAGACGAAGGCTTTCGTTCGCGTAGAGCTCACGAGGCTGGCAGGATATGCGCCAAGCTCGCGCAGGAGGACAACAACGCGGCGCTCGTTCGAGGCGCTGCATACAAAAATGAAGATAAAAAGATGAATTTGGTGTTAACAAAAACAACAGACGACTTACATATGGTTTTTCATACAGAATCGATGATAAAAGTAAAATACGGAGCTCAATTTTTTGTTGCGGCTATTGACCATATTAAAGTTATGCCATATCAAGGACTAATCTTTCCAGTATTATCGATATTACCGGTATTTACCAACTTGTATTACAATTGGCAGTGCCATATCGAGAGAAAAATACGAACCAAGTCTAACTGATACTCATAAGGTGGTCCACATTTTTGTCAGCTCCTTTGATTTTCACTTTTTTATCGTGCAGAATCAGAACTGATCCGCTCGGATTTTCTCTTCTGAGAACTTGGAAGGAACAGAAAATCAGAAGCCGTTTGGATCGCATTTCACATTTTCACCAAATCAGGGTCACGCTCTTGCTGCAACAGCAGCATTCTCTCTCACCATTCGCGCTTCTCGATCGACTGCAGCGCCTTCACTCGCCGGTCTATAGCTTCGCCAGCTCTATGGCAGGAAGAATCACCAACAGCGGCAGCCCTGCACCGCCGCCATCGCGCGGTATACACAGTAGCGGCTCTCGCCAGAGCGAGAGCTCTCCACTACTGTCACGCCGCCAGTCTCATCAGCAGCCGCACAGCTACGAGAGCATCTCAACGATCCCCAAGCAAGGAGATGGCGTGACTATAGTCGGCATCACGATCGCTACTGATGGCGACGACAACGCTGTGGCGATCGCCCGCCTGGAAGACTATGACACGCTTCCGAGCTGGTTCGTCGGGCTCATCTGCGCGAGCGTCACGTGCACGCTCGTATGGATCGGCGGGCTCGTGATCATCCAGCACACGCACCACTTTGACGCGTCCAAGTACATTTCCGCGGACATCGCGAGCAATTTGTATCTCTACGCGGGCGTGCTCAACTCGATGATGGGCAGCTTCCTCTCCGCGAGCGGCTATTGCTGCCAGAAATGGGCTCACAACCGCGTGAAGCTCATGCCTGCGCTCGGGGTCGCGTCGCAGCAGCGCGTGTTCGTGCTCGGACTCTTCCTACTCGCTGTGGGGACAATCTCCGCGGTGCTGAACCTCGGTATCCTCGGTCAGGCTGTGCAAGCACCGTTTGCCGCGCTGACGCTCATCTACAGCGCGTTGCTGGGTCATTTCGTGCTCAAAGAAGACTTCCTGGTCTCCGACTTCTTCTCCAGCGTGCTCATCGTGCTGGGTGTCGCCGTCGATGTGTACGCCGCGCAGCTCTCGAACGTCCCCCAGCAGACGTACACACTCAAGACGCTGGGCAAACTGTTCTTCAGGGACTCGATCTTCCCATTGGGCTATGCGATGCTGGCGCTCGCCTACACGATGCTGATCCTGCGTCAAGTGCACAACAATAACCTGCACCACCGCGCGATTGGACTGTTGGCGTTCAGTTCATGCGCGGGCATTATGGCCGGGTTCACGAGTCTCGCGACAAAGTCGGCGGTCGAAGTGAGCAAATCCGCCGTGCGGCACCACAACTGGGACGTGCTGAACCCGTTCTTCGTGCTGATCATCATCGGTATCCCAAGCGCACTGATCCCGCAGCTGTTCTTCCTCAACAAAGGACTCGAGTACTTTGGCACGCTCAAGTTCATCCCGCTGTACCAGGCGTTCATCATTCTAGGTAACATGGTCTGCGGTATGGTGTTCTACAACGAGATGGCGAGCTACACGCTCGAGTCCGTGATCTGTTTCCTCGCAGGCATCGCGATCACGCTATCCGGTGTGTGCCTGCTGCTCATGAAAGTCGACAGTCAGCACAACCAGATTCGAGATTTGAGCAGTCTGGGCAGCAGCAACATTATTGGCCAAGAAACGATGGATCCGGTGAACGCCAAGCACCTCGCGATAGATTTCAGCTTTGAGCAGATGGAGTGGGCGACCAGCGGCGACAATGGCGACAACGACGGCAGTCTGACCACGCTCAAGGACTTTGAGGCGTGCAAACTGAGCATCGTCAAGCTGCTGAGTTCCGCGACCGCGTCCGTGTACTACTCGACGTTCCTCTGTGACTTCACGCAGGTGCTAGGATACTCGGACCTGGACGGCGAGCCAATCACGTTCATCTCGCTTGTCCAAGCAGCGGTCAAGCGTGGCGTGAAGGTGCACATTCTCTACAACCCTGTGGTCGATTACGGCACCGAATCGGTCGCGGAGCTGCAGCAGCAATTGCCGCACGAAGTACAATTGTCGTGCTGCGTAAGCGACCTCGGCCCGAGTTTCTTCACGAAATGCCTCTCGAACAATTCGAAATACGCGTTCCACCACCAGAAGTACCTCTTAGTCGACGAGAGCGTGCTCATGGTCACGGGCTGCGACGTCAACTCGGAGCGCGAAGGTTGGCTCAGGGAGAATGCGCTTGGCTACTTTTGGCACGAGCTCGGTGTCGTGACGCGCTGCACTTCCAAGATGGTCGCGTGGATCAAGAAGAACCACGCTGCGACTACCTTGGGGAGAAAGAAGCGCCACTATGATGAGTTTGTCGACGCGGCACCGTTTCCGCTGGTCTCTGGTGGCTGGCGTGAAGAGAACGCGATGGTGAGCATGATCCTGCACGCTCAGCACTCGGTGCAGCTCGAGAACCAGATCCTGATCTCCGGAGGAACGATGCAGCACAACCGGGTTTGCGACGCGATCATCGCGCGCATTTGCCAGGCGCAGCGTCAGCAAACGCCGTTCCACGCGCTCATCCTGACCAACGCAGCGCAGCAAGACGAGCCCTCGCAGGTCACGCGCCTGTACTGCTCGCTCTCGATCCAGTGGTCGCTCGAACAGCTCGAGAACCGCGCGCTTGACAATGGACTAACGCTCGAAGAGCTCCACAAGTATCTGATCGTCGGTCGCATGGAGTTCAACGGCGTGCTGATCAAAGTGCACTCGAACATCCTGATCATCGACGGCCAGTACGCGCTGCGCTCGTCCTCGAATCTCGCCGACCGGAGTCTGAGTTCGCGTCCGACAGATACGGAGCTGGGGTTGCTCTTTGCCGGTGATGCGGTGCACAACTTCCAGCAAGAGCTGCTCAACATGTACTTTTGCACCACGGGCGTGGAGTACTCGATGGCGGACGTGTTTGAACTCATTCGTCATGGACAGCGAGGTGGTGGTACTGATTGCTGCATTGTGCCACTAGAAAAGAAGAACTGGAGCCCCGTGCTCACGTGGTTTCTGATGAACGTGTTCATCTACGGGAGCGAAGGCGCGACTGGTGGGCGGTACAAAGTGTCGTACGAGACCTCGGTCGTCACACTTCCCAAAGAAGAAGCGTCGACTGTGCGAGTTGGACTGAACGCTGCAGTTGCCTGCTAGAATGCTAACCTGGTGCATTTTGGGTGGTGTTGGTAGGGAAATATGGGGGAAGGACAGAGAGTACCAATACATGTGTTTATTTCATATCCATCCAGTTAGCTTGTTTGTTCACTCGATTGCTTCGCACGCCAAGGACGCGAGGCTTTTAATATCCCATCTCTTTCACGAGCGCTCCATAGCTCTCGGAATCGCCGCCACCACTCGCTTGCGTAGCCAATGTCGCTTCTGGGCGTCTACAGCAATATGCAACAGCGTGCATGTCAGAAAACAGTTGCCAATGAGGTCGCAGTGTATCCGTGCAGCACGTACTGTTTCTTGGTCGGTCTCTCCATGTCGAGGACGTCTAGAAGTTGGTTTCGCGCCTCTCGCACTTGCACGATCTTCATACAAAATACAGCACAAACACAAACAACGTCAGCCAAACACGCTGTGCAACCGCTGTAGAGCGAGAATCACGCGATGTGTGAACGTACCGAGGCATCCCAGGCTGTCTCACTCAAGATCTCAACCACAGAATCGTACTGCAGTAATATATCCGCAATAATGTCGTCAGTCCATTTACACGCAACTATCGAAAGAACAACTGAATACAAGCATACCTTGCTCTCGTCGACGACTTCTTCATGCACTAGCAATCGCGTGTAGAGCTTCTCGGCTGTCAATTTACGCACTTTCGGGAACCGGTGACCGAGGAACAACAGCAGCGCCTTCAGCGCCTTGTTCTCTGTCTCTGGCTCACTTGGCAACAAACCCGTCAGCACAGCAACCCCCGCTGCGATCTTTGTCACCGACGTCGATTTCTGAATCTCGTCGCGAAGCGCAGCGTATAGTTTCTCGCCAAAGTCGACTTTCGTGTCGGTGTCACGCTTCTCAAAGAGGAAACCCAGTAAGTTGGACTCCAAGAGGATCGCGATCGTCTTCATGAGAGGCAGCGTCACGCGGTCTTCCTGGCTGTGACGTGTCAGCAGCGTCACGAGGAAGAATGAGAAGCGCGTGAGTAGACCAAAGTTCTTTTGATGCACGTGGTGTCGTACCCAGCCGAACAGTGCGGCTTTCGACGATTTCACGACACTCTCGGTGAGTCCACCGACGCTGAGCACGAGACCACTGGCGACTGCTTCCAGGTACTCGGAGATGCTCATCATCTGCACCACGAGCGGGAACGTATCGTGCGCCATCGACCAGTTTACTTGAAGAGAATGAGGGAAAATCTGTTTCTCGAGCTGAAGACGATCAGGAATCGCATCCACGCGCGGATTTGACGAGTGCAGTAGTCGAAATAGCGCTTTGCCAGCGACGAGACGCATACCGTCCAGTTTCTCTGCCAGCTGCTTGCCAAGCTCACAAAACTGGTGGTGCAAATTCAAGATAAGAGGGTATGTTAGCATGTACATCACAGCGGAAACATAAGAATATTCAAACGAAAGCACTCACAAATTCGCCGACGAGATGCGTTGAAACGCGTCGCGCAAACGGCTTCTGACGTGCTGCAATTGCAATTGACGATGTCTCTAGTCCATTTTTGCTTTTGTGCTGCTCAGTGAATTTCAGGCGGTCAGCGAAACTGGGAAGCTGGAAAGTGATCCCCTCAGCACCGATTTGACCATTTCTCACTTTTTCTTCGTTGCTGATACGTAGCTTGCTCAAGCGGATGAGACCCAAACCGTTGGGTGGGAAGTAGTAGAATCCCTGGGAAGGTTTCTCGAATTGCACAGAACAGATCGGATCTTTCGCCGCCGAGTGATCGTCTTCGAGTCTTGGTCCTGTTACCACACGCGCAATCTTCCCCTCTCCATATGCACTGCCGACAGCGAAGTCCACGAGTGAGCTGAACTTCATTTCATCGTAGCTGCTCTCTTCGAGGAACAGCGTCTCCAAACCCAAGATTGCTTCTTTTCGGATCCACGAGCCGACGTCTCCACGTTCATCGACACCGTAATCTTGCTGAATGCACTGCACCAAAGTGTGCACAATATCATCTTCGAGGTCCTGTAGATCGAGGTTGTTGCTCGTCCGGGAGCAGATGTCCACGATCGCGCGTACCGCGGCGACGCGGCTCTCAGCGTCCTGCTCGTCTGCCGTTTGTTGGCCAATTGAAGCTGCTCGCAGTAGCGTTTTCACACAATCCATGATCGTTGGCTGCAGCAATTCCTTTGAAGCAACACCGATTGCACGGATGAATCCTCGTCTCGCAGCGACATTCGGGTTGAACACGACACTGGACACGCCACGCTCTTTTATTGTCATGAGCACACCAGCATTCAGGTACCGCGGTACGAGCTCTCGCAGGAATTTCACATGCACCGCGCTGCCTTTCTCGAAAATCCTGGCGCAGTACTGAGCTGTGAACACCGAGAACGCGTCGATCGCAGCCGTGCGAACACTCTCAACGGGGTGCACAAAGCACTCTTCCAGGATCGCAAAATATTTCTTCACGTGAGCAAAGCTCAGCGTCAGTCCCGCGCGTGAGATCACTTCGATGATGTTGCACACTGCTGCGCGGATCATCTCGCCGCCGCGGCCTCGGAATAGGCGCTTCTTGTCCACTTCGATCGGCATCATCTTGAGCTCTTTCTGGAGCTCGCCATCTAGAAACACGGGCACTTGCGCGAGTGACATGAGCAGCTCCGCTAGCGCGATCGTCGCGCCGTGACGCGTGATCACTTCCACGTCGGCAGATAGCGCGGAAGACAGTAAGCGAGGGGACAATTGCGTCATGGCAAACGTGGGGTCTAGTGTCGCGATCCTGCCCAGCGCCGCAGCAGCGTGGGTACGAATCTGTACGTCCCAGTGCGAGATCTTGGTCGAGATGAGGTGTTCAAGTAGGTGATAGCGGTACTCTGGGTATTTCGCGATGAAGGTGCTCACATCCAGGTACGCATGACGGAGATTCGACACCGAGAAGTAGTCAGCTTTCGTTAGCAGATCAATGCCGTGGGGGAAATTCGCACGACCCTGGCGGCCAACGCATTCCTGGAACGCGGCAGACGCTGCGCGACGGCAATTGAGCTCGCGATCAAATACGCAGTTCACGAGCATCGCTGGCGCGAGCGTCTCTTCGAGACATGGCAGGAACAGCAGTGGCTCGTACGCTCTCGCAAACGACCAGCAAGCGTAGCAGGCTGCGTCACGCACGTGCGAGCCGATACTGTGTGCACCTCGTCGGATATCATAACAGAGCGCACGAGCGACACACTGCGCTGCTTCAGGCAATCTCTGCGGTAACAACACTCCACGCCGCGCCAGTTCTGCGAGCGCCAGGCTCGCCCCGTGCCACGCACCATCCCCTTCTGTCGCAATAAAGAGCTCTAGCACAGACTGAACAATATCGTCTGCGAATTCGTATGGTAGCCGTCCGGTGATGCGGCCGATACCCTTTGCTGCTGACCAGCGCACCACTGTGTCTTTGTCTCGAAGTCCACAGAGTAGAACCTCGACGATCTGCTCCAGCTCTTCGATTGCCTCGAGCTCCACGTCATCGTCCTCTTCCAGTTGCTGTGCCTTTGAGGCAGATGATGCATCCGCAGCATCTGATCCTCCTGGAAGCAAACCCAGCGACTGCATGTTCATTTCGAGCGAGCGCAAGCCACGCTGGTAGCGCCACGAGCGCACTCGAGGCGGCAGATACAAAAGTCCGAGTCGCTGGACGAGCTTCACGCTCAGTTTGCGATGCAAAGTGCTGCTGCTCGGTCGGTCTGCGCGAGCATCTTCCTCCGTCATCCGCGAGATGAGCTGCATAACGCTCTTGAAGTAGATCCGACTCGCCTGAATGTGCTGCTCGCGCGGCGAGTTTTTGGCGATGTGCGCGAGACTGAGCATGACGCCCGTCACGCGGAACTGGTTCGCGCGCATGTCCTCACCCTGGTGCACAGTCGTGAGCTCGCTATTTGCCCAGGCCAGGAAACGGTTGAGGTAGTGCGCCTCCATGTCTGGGCGGCTCAGTAGGCGTGACAGACACACGGACGCAGCGACCTGGGTTGACCCTGGATCCCCCAGGTACTCCTTGCAAAGCGTCAGGATATTGGACACAATCGAAATGTTGCCATTGATCGTGTCGGCAGCTGTCGTGATGGACGAGTCGATCGTGTTGAGGTCGAATGGCACAAGACAGAGCATCGAGAGCCACAGCAGTAGCACGTAGCGCGTCTCCCATGTGCTGTGGTCCGCGCGGTCCTGGGACTGCAGCAGCATCAGCGTTGGCTCAAAGTCGCTCACTTCGTGCGGTAGCATCTTCACAATTGTCTTGTAGCCGCGCACTTTGCAAAGATGGTAGATCAACTGGAAGAGCTTGTGCAGCTTCGGGTTCCTGTACACTTGGAACGGGAACGCCACGATGCGCTCCTCCGTCGCTCGCTGTACACTCATGCGCGCGTCTTCACGCTCCTGTGCAACAGCTGTGATCACGCTCTTGACTTGTGTCGTGATCGGCTCGATCATCTCGTGCAGGAACGGGTCCAGGAGGTGGGACTGCTCCAAGTACCTGTCGAACTATCAGCATAGCACCGAGCTCACGTAAACAACAACGCACATGCAAGTGACAGAATACAACAATACCATTAAGCGCGGCGCATACACACGTACAATAGCAGTGACAGTCTTGAACTTGAGCTCAAACTCGGCGTCCACCTCGCTCTCGTGTGTCGGAAACTCCTTCGCGAGCAGCTCCCGCAGCAGCTGCGCCACCTGCTCGCGCTCATCGAAGAACTTCTTCTCGCTGCAGCTCTCTTCACCCTGGAGCTCGTTGGCGTCTTCAGTATCGCCGTTGTCGACTGTTGTTGCTGCTGCCAACGCGTCGTCAGCTCCGCGTTCGGCGTCGCCTGCAGCGTCCACGCGAGAAGCCATCGTCTTCTTCCTCTGGCTGCTTGACGGGCGGAAACGTTTGTTTGCATTTGGCGCGACAAAAAGGATCGTCCTTCAAACAGATCGAGAGATAATGTATCCCACATTAAAATGAGCGGCAAGTCTTCCGTCTCGAGTGAAAATAGTGTGTCCCACGTATAGTAAGGCTCCTTTTGACAACTTCAACATGTTATTGGGGACAGCACAAGCAACTCAATAGATGCATGAATGATATTGGGCGAAAAGGAGTATATCAGTGACGGCCACCACACAAGAGGCAAGGGGCAACAAGCAACAAGAACACACACAATGGCGATCTCCATGGCGTGTTTCTTCACTGTAGCTCATTGCCGCGTTGTGATGGCTTGTGGTGGCCTGCTGACATACACTTTCGTTTTGCATGGTTCATTCACGCAGTTGCGCTTCCCAGGTGCTCGCATCTTCAGCGCTCTCTCACAGTTGCCAGTCGCTTCGTACACCTTCGCAATATCTTCGCGCGTGACGCTGCCCTCACGCATTGGCTCGCTGTCCCCGTTCTCGCGATCAAACTGCTCCCGCACAGCAAGCGCTTGTCGTAGCATCGGCAGCGCTTCGTCATACTGGCTGAGCTTGCGCAAAACACGGCCGAGTTCGGTCTTCGTGAGCACGATTGAGACTTTGTCAAAGTCCGCGGCAGGTTTGTCGCGCAGGGTGTCGCGGTACATCTGCTCGGCTTCTTGCAGATTCACCTGCTGGCTGAGGTCGAAGGTCGAACGCTGTTTGGTTGCGCTGTAGGAGCGGTGCTGCATCGCCATTGCTGCTGAACACCTGGTTGCGCTGCATGCATGTTGCTTGATTACTTGATTGCTTATGGCTAGTTGTAGGTTGACTGGTGAGCTCTTGGTGAATGTTTCGACAATGAGGTTAACCGACATGAAGCGGCTTCAACGTCGCCACTCACACTCGCCACTCACACTCGCTCACGCCGTTTCACAGCACGATGATATTTCTGCTACCGCTACCTGCGCTTTTAAATAGTGATTACAAGCCAACAATGGGCTTCAAGAGAATCCCTTTGCAAATTGGTAGAGTGGAGATGTTTAGAAACTGAGATTCCAAACAACGAAATGAGACTCGAATCGCTCATTTTCTGACTCGGTTGCTAACGCACAATTATAGCTGTCCATATTTACGCTTTTTTTTTACGAAAGAAGCCTTTTTACAAGCCCCCTCTTCTGTCGTGATTGGCTGGTGCAGCGTGAGCCGCCACCAGCCAGCCAGCCGCGTCGACCTGCTCACGCGAATTGTGCGCGTATGAAAATGCTTGGAGCGCGGTTTAGTTTAGAATCTCCGACCCCTTCATTCTAATCGATCAACCTAATCCAAGTAAGCGATGCATACCGACCGACCCGTCCGCCCCCGGCTGGACCTCCTGCGCAGCCAGCGAGCGAGCCACTTGCACGGCTCCGCGAGCGGCAGCAACAGCAGCGAAACACAGAGAAGCCGCATCTGCACACTCTGGCGCGCTTTGATGGCGGCGCGAAGTCTGGTCGCTTTGTTTGTTCGTGCGAGCGAATGATTAAGCGGCTGACTGCGCGCTTGCTCTCTATTAAGAGCGCTGGGGTCTGCAGATGTGACTTTGGAGGCAAAATCACTACCTACTCGCAGGGCTTCCTCCGTTCTTCCCCCTCACAAGGGAGAGTGGGGGTCGCACCGCGGTGGAGTGAACATGTCCTTGGCTGTCTTCAGTGTCGATTAATTCGTGGTGTGTTCCTCTATGTCTGTCTGTCTGTCTGCTTCCTTCCGCTTCCCCAGAATGGTGCGTATGTCCGTGCTTGCCGATTGCCTTAAGACCATCTACAACGCCGAGAAGCGCGGAAAGCGTCAGGTGCTTGTCCGCCCTTCGTCGAAGGTGATTGTCAAGTTCCTCCAGGTCATGCAGAAGAACGGTACGTCGTCGCAGCAAGCCTCGCGCGTTTTCTGTATCGCAATGTTGGTGTCGGGACGAGGTGCTGATGATGACTTGTCTCTATATCGTTCGTATCTATTCACAGGCTACATTGGTGAGTTCGAGATCATCGACGACCACCGCGCCGGCAAGATCGTGATCGAGCTCAAGGGCCGTATCAACAAGTGCGGTGTGATCTCGCCACGCTTCGACGTGAAGATCCACGACTACGAGAAGTGGATCAACAACCTGCTGCCATCGCGCCAGTTCGGCCACATCGTCGTGTCCACCACGTACGGCATCATGGACCACCACGAGGCCCGCCGAAAGCACACGGGTGGCAAGATCATCGGCTTCTTCTACTAGACGCATCCGATCGTATCCAGCCACTCATGATGTCTGCACAGAACATTAGGGATCAGTAACAGAGAAACCGCGTCTCGCTCGCGAGATCTGTAATAATGAAGGTGATCTTTGGGTTATCAACCAAGCGCATTCCCGTTTGTCTGTTGTCATTGAATCATTTAAGCATGCATGCCTTTGGCTCTCGACCTGCGTGTACTTGTGTGCTGTATCTAATATCTGCTCCGACGTGGTGCGCGTGATGATGACGATTTTATTATGCCACAAAGTGTAATGGCTTGGCGTTCATCTCAAACCGGTATCTACGTATTGGGGAAGCCATTTAGACAACGCCTTCCGTCAATCGAAAAGAAAACTGACCGCTGTCACTCGCCCTATATTAAGCGCGCCACCCCAAATCTCGATGGGGCGCTGGAGTACCGCAGTGAGCCCCCTGTTGCTATTTACCAACGCAAACGCCCCAACCATCGCAAAGCAGTTAACGCAGGCGGTGGCCGTGCGTGCGTGTGTGTGTGACGCCGCGCTCTCTAGTCTGTTGCCGTCATCTCTTCCAAGTAGCTAGCTGATCCCGACAGACGCGGGCGGTGCAGTTATTAGTTGTAGCTCCACGTAGGCGGCGGCTGGCTCTGTGTGCGTGAATGCCCCCGATCCGATCCGACCCACCGACACCTCGAGGCTGCTGCGTCGTCGTCGCCATCCTGCGTCTACTGTCCGTCCGTCTATCGATCGCTCTCCGCCATTGCGTCCAACATGCCCGTCGCGCGGAATGAAATCGTGCCCATAAACGCGCTGCGCGTGGCCGCGCCGACTGGGGCGAGCGCCGTCGGCTTGGGCCCGCTGCGTGACGCCGTGCCCGTGCCACAGAAGCCCAAGGCGTTCAAGAGCATGTTCACAAACACCAAGGCCATGTCGTCGCAGAAGCGACGCAACCAGCTGGTGATGTCGCAGAAGCGCCACACCAACTTCCAGCTCTTCTACGCCATGTTCGGGCTCGCGCTCATGGTCGTGCAGATGAAGTACCTCTGGTTCGCCAACACCAAGCAGCTCGCGAGCCCGTGTCCCGTGTACGCTGCGGATGCGTGTCCACACTGTCAGGACACGCTGAGCTTGAGCGCAGGCGCCGACATCCCGATCCAGGATGGCCACATGATCCTCCACGTGCTGCGTGTGCTCATCTCGTTCTCCACCGCGATCCTGCTCTACTACATCTACTGGTACTACGTGGCCGAGTGTGAGGTGATGAAGATCAAGAATATCGTGTCTCCGCAGGCGATGCTGCTGAGCTCCTCACTGCGCAAGAACCTGATCCTGGAGCTGCTCGTACTCTGCATCCACCCGTTCCCCGAACTCGAGTCGGTCGACCCGCGCTGGCCCAACATGGTGATCGCCACGAGCCTGCTCATGTTCTTCCGCGTGGGGCTCATCTTGCGCGCCGTGCAGTCGCGCAACTCGTTCAACTCGAGCAACGGCTGGTTCATCAGCTCGCTCACGAACGTCGACTTCACGGCTACGTTCTTCCTCAAGTCAACGCTCAAAAACCATCCGAGCCGGTTCCTGCTGCTCTGTGCCACGCTGCTGCTCTGCGTCGCTGGGTATTCGCTCTACGTGGTCGAGCGCTTCCTGTGTGCGTTCGTGGCGGACTCGTGCTGCGAGCCCATGACGTTCGCCGACGCCATATGGACGCTGATCATGACCGTGCTCACAATAGGATACGGCGACGTGGTGCCGCACACGAGCCCCGGCCGATTCTTCGCGGTGCTCACGGGCGCTTTCGGGACTGTGTTCACGGCCGTGACGATTGCCGTCATGAGCAACCAACTCGCGCTCACGCGCTCCGAGCACAAGGTGAACGCGTTCCTGAAGAAAGACGACAACCGGCGGCTCATCAACGATCACGCAGCGCGCGCGATCCAGGCGTTTGTGCAGCTCATTGGCACCCAGCGGCGCCACCACCACGGCCTCAACTCGAAGCGCGGACGCGCCGCGATCCGACGTAGCGAGATGAAGCTCTACGCCGTGCTTCAGGCGTACCGGCAGGTCAAGCGCCACGTAAACTCGCGCGACTTGAGCGACCCGATGGACAAGCAGATGACGATGCTTGAGATGATGGAGGTGAACGTCGAGTACATTCGTACCAAGATCGAAGACCTGTCTGAGCTCTTCCACGACCAGACGGACCGGCGACAGTGCAAGCTGAACAACCTCCAGCTAGCGATCAATTCGACCCTGCCACAGCAGCAGCAGCAGCAGATGTCACCTACCATGAATGCAAATACGAACACAACAGTGTCAAGCGTCATTGTGCAGCATGTGCAACAGCAGCAGCAAGAGCTCGCGAAGAATGGTCCGCCAAAGCCAAATGCGATACCTCACGAATACCCTGAAGGTGGGGAACTGAACCACAGCGGCAGATCGAGTCGACACATCAACACTTTGGTGGTAGCATCATCAACGAGCAATGGCAACGGCCAAGCATCGCGTCAGAACGGACCGTCGCTCCAGTCGACAGCAATAGCACCAGCACCAGGCTTGACAGCCTCCGTATCTTCAGCTTCATCAGTATCGCCCAAGCGACAACAACAGCAGCTGACGCATCCGGCGCACCTGATGCACTCGCGCGACAGTAGTCGGAACCTGCACTCAGAGAGCGAGGAGATGCCCGAGTGGGCGATCCTGCTCGAGACGACGCTGCAGACGATCCTCGTGCAGGTCGGACGCGTCTCGAGTGAGGTCGAGGTCATCAAGCTCCGCATGAACGACCACATCGACGATGTGGAGAGTCGCGTAGCCGAGATCGAGAAGAAGCTCACGGTGCAGAACGCGTTCCGTGAGATCACACGATCAGCGAGCAAGTCGGGGCTCTAAGCGCGACTCGTTTGGGACGACAAACGGCGCAGCATCAGCAGGAGCTACCGTAGCGTCCGAGTCCGGGATGGCCAGTGGTAGCATGCAGCCCATGCCGCTGCAGTGCAACCACAGTCGCAGACAGTCAATACGCAACTTCCTCACGCAGAAAGACCTCGAGGGGTTCCAGAGCGGCGACAGTTTTGAGTGAATCATGTCGTCGGTGGTGCCGAAAATTCAGAGTTAGCAGGTCAGAGACAAGGTACTTTGAAGCGGATGATACCAGCACATAGAGTTTAGATTGATTCAGAGCACACGAGAGACCAGCAATGCAAAATGGGGGGATTTGTGATGATATAACAATTCGTAATCTACTCGCAAATATTTAAGCAACGAACGGAGATGGAAGTGACTAGGCGTCGATCTAGTTGTCTATCCATCTATCTTATAAAACCAAATCTAACAGTGGCAGGTGAGCGCTTTCTTGTACTCGCGTAGGTTGCGAATGATCTGCGGCGCTTCGTCCTCCGAGACCAAATTCTCCAGCGGCACAAAGGTACTGCTCTTGCCCACAATGTGTACTCGCAGCTTCCTCGATCCACCACAGCCACCCATTTCCTGAGTATCCATACCTTCACCACCATCACCATTCTCTGACGAGTAGCTCAGCAGCCAGATGTGGTAGCGCTCAATGAGCCCCGACAGTGTGCACTTGTCGAGCGCCTTGGCCAGCTCAGTCTCCAAGTGGAAGTCAAGACGTCGGCACTGGATCTCCTCCCAGTACCGGTCGGTCTCGTCCGCCAGATTCGTATCTGGTCGCGATTTGAGCCGCTGCAGAGTGGCAATGTGGCTCGCAAATTGGTCGGAGCCGAGGAGCTCCTCGTTCAGGTACTGGAGGAAATCTTCGTGCACAAACTTGTCAATGGACACGGCGATCTCGCCCGAGGCGTGGGACGCCGACTGCACTGTGATGCTGAAGCCTAGCACGCCGTGCGTGTCGCGCACACAGCAGTAGACCTCGTAGCCGAGCTGCTGCTTGGTGCGCAGGTGGTGGAACAGCGGCTCCTGCATGATCTGGTGCAGGAGGTCCGCGTACGCGTGGTCCTCGTAGGAGCACCGGCCGATCTGGTAATACACCTCGACCGCCGAGTTGGTCTCTTCGTCGTGCTCGCTCATATCTCGCAGCAGGATACCGTTCGTGGTGATTGGCAATTCAGTCGTGTGCGGCCGCATCGGAGACTTTGGTGGCGATGGCAGAAGAGTAGAGACACTGTGGTGTTCATGGAGTGTGAGCGCTGTCTCGACTTCCAGGAGCAGCTCAATCGCACTTGCACGCGTGATATTGCCGTGCACGAGGCAGCGCAGCGCCACATCACTATCGCCAGTGTTGCTCCACATCACGTTGTCTCGGAATCGCACAATGTCGTCCAGCTGCACCTCGGAGAGCACGCGAATCTTGTCTTCGACCGAGAACGCAGCGCGCTCAAGCAGCTGGAGACGCAGGTATCGCGCCTTCATCGACGGTTTGAGGTTCAGATTCCGGTACTCGCGCACGAGCTCGTCACGCATGACGGTGAACGCCGCCGACGTGATGTTCACCGACAAGAGCACTTGGAAAACCACTTTGACGAGGTCACGCAGCTTGTCGCTGAAGCCGCTGAACGTGATCTCGATGTCGAGGTCCCGGATGCCGACTTCAAACTCGAGATTCGCGTTGCTCGCCTGGTAGAACACCTGCTTGAGCGCGTCGTTGACGATATTCATGTAGATCTTGGCGCAAACGTAGTTCGAGACATTTCTGGTGATCGAGGGCAGACAGAGCAAGAAATTCGCGTTCGTCTTTGGCACAAAGAACTTGTTGTCCTGCTTGAACCAGAGCTTGCTCATCGGCGTCGAGTGCACCAATCGAGGGGCGTCGTCATCACCAGCACCACCGTCACAGCAGTTCACATTGTCGACTTCTAGCGGGATAACTTTGAAGCTCTGCGGCATGAACCGATTCGGCGATGGGTTCTTGAGCACTTCTTGTCCCGATGGAGCCGCCCATTTCTTCAAAACCTCGCACGAAATCGTCAACGCCGCGTACTTGGCGCCAAACCACTTCTCCGTCTTGAATACCAGCCCCGCTTCTTCGTTCTCTTTGAAAGAGTGGGAGAACAACAGCACGCGGGTGTTTGCGGGCGTCATCTCGCTCAACAGTGCGCGTACCGACGCTTCCTGGAACTCGCCCTGCAACGTGTCGTAGCGCAGCAAGTCACGGCTGTCCACTCCATGGCGCGTCTGCATGAGGTGGCTCATGCGTCGACAGATGGAAATTGGTTCTTGCTCTTCTTGGAACAAGAAACTCATTTCATTGGACGCCTTGAGTTCGTCAAAGATCCACGGCTGGAGCTCGTTCGCGCTCGCGAAGTGGATCACGTCAAAGATGACCTGCACAACGTTGTCCCAGTGCTCGAGCCCCTGGCGCGTGAGCGTGATGCCCACTTCAAAGAGACTCCCGAACGAACCAAATTCGTAACTGTCGCCCTCGGAGATACCTGCAGAGACGTAAGTCGCCCAGCGTCGCTTCTTCAAGACCGCAGTCAATGATCCTTCCCCTTCGTGACCGAGCACGTGCGAGAGGTATTCCCAGGGCTTCTGTCTATAGCTCGTGAGCAGAGGAGGCAGCGACCAGTACAAGTGCATCGCGTGCATCTTGCGCATGGGGACAATTTTGATCAGCGTCGGTTCTTGACCAGCAGCCACGCCAAATGGCGGTCGAGGAAACACTTTGGGCTCGAAATTGTCAGCTTGACTAGTAGCAAAATGGTTGGGAATCTTCCCGAATGACTCGTGGACCCACTTCTCCATATCGTCGAGCGAGTCCTGGCCATACACGCAGAGCTTCATCACGCTCGACGAGTAATGGCGCTTGTAGAAATCGATCATGGCGTCGCGTACGTTGATACCCTTTGCATTCGGGATCGTCTGCAGACTCTCGGTGTTGCCCCAGCTGAACGTATCGTATGCGTGGCCCGGAGCGCACGTTTCGCACTGGATCTGTTGCAGGCGCACATAATCGTTCTGTAGCGCGCGATTGAACTCGGACTCAATAGCTAGGAGCTCGCGCTCCATGGCTTTCTGTTTAAATAAGGGGGCGATGAAGAACTGCGCAAACATGTCGAGCGCCTGCTCGAGGTGCTTGGGGCCGATCTCAAAGAGATAACGTGTCGACTCGCACTCGGTCGCGCCGTTGCTGTACCCTCCGTGGGTACTCAGGAAGGACTCGAACTCGTTCTCATCCGGGTACTTCTCGCTGCCCATGAAGAGCATGTGCTCGAGGTAGTGCGCGAGGCCCTTGAGGTCCTGCGGGTCCGCCATACTGCCGACACCGACCGTCATGCACGCTGCCGCATGGTGCGTGCTCACTGGGGTATCGCCACCATCTTCATCACCCACGTCATCGTCATTGCCGTTATTGTCGCCGCCATTGTCGCTCTTGGTGCTGAAGAAGCTGTAGCGTCGGGCTCTCGGGTTGGTAACCGCGCCAGCTGGCTCCGGTTCCGGCTCGGCTTCTACTTCGTTACCACTACTAGCAGCGCTTGTCTCGTTCTGGATCAGCAGCGCCTCGAGACCGTTCGACAGCGTGACGACGCGGTAGTTCTTCTTGTCCGCGGGCGAGCGAAAGTCGTTGAGCGACGCGCGCGTTACAGTCGCCGCCATTGCGCGAGCTGTCGCGGCTTAACTGAAAAATGAGCGGAGAGGCTGAGTGGAGTGGCTGGGTTGATGGCAGATTGTGTGGGAATGAGAAGCTGTGCTAGCAGTTCTCTCGCAGAGCGCTCTTGGTCGTCAGCGCATGAGCACCAGCGGACGGGTGGATGTCCCTTTAGCGCTGCTCTGGTGACTTTTCCTCAATTGTGATCTGCGTCCTCGTCTGTTGATGCAAATCAAAAAGAAAGGGTTCCTATTTCCTCGATATTTTTCTTTTTCACCAATAAGGTAGCTTGAGGTGCGTATTTTCAGCCAACGGTAGGGTCGACAAGAGTGTGAGGGTTGCCTTGACAAAACCGACACTTTCACATTGACGAGACTTGATTGACCTAATGGTGAAAAGCGCCAATGGTGGAAACAGCAAGCGTTTGAGCACACATCTCCATTCATAATAACCACGTCCTATCCATCTGCAGCACCAGCGACTACGTGCACACCCACGACCACATCGAGAGTATGCACTTTGCATGTACTTCCGTGGGCCTGATCTAAAACCCTTGCGTTCACATGCTCTCAAACAATAGTGCGCGCATCGCTCAGTTCGCGGCAGCCGCTTTCATCAGCTTGCAGAGCGACTTGTGGCGCTTCCAGTCCTCACGCTGACACGTTTTCCCACAGTAAAACACGCATTTGCAACGGCTGCAGCCATGGAGCTCGTTGTACTCGAGCGTTTGGCATACACCGTTCCCGCAGATGCGCTTTCCGGGCTCTCGGATCTGTAGCGCCATCTCGCAATCACCCATCGCTTCGTAGACCTTGGCGATCTCGTCGCGCGTGATGTTGCTGTCGCTGAGCGCGGTCGTGATCCCATTTCCCTGGTCCGAGCGCTCGCGCACAGTCAGCGCGGTCTGCAGCATCGCGAGCGCTTCGTCGTGCTTGCCGAGCTGGCGCAAGACGATGCCGTACTCGTTCTGCGAGAGCGCGATAGAGACCTCGTCGAAGCCCGCCGCGGGCTTCTTGCTCAGGATGTCGCGGTAGAGGTGCTCGGCCGCATGCAGGTCACCTTGCTGACTCAGCTGGCTCGCCTGGTTCGAGAGCTCCACGAGCTTGAGGTACGCGGTCGCATTGCCGCGATTCTTCACGACACGCACGTGCGCAGCCATCTTGACTGTGTGTCTTGTCTTGAAGCGAAGAGCTCCTTTTTGGCGGAAACGTGTGCACAACATTAATGTTTTTCACGCCATTGTTGTCTAGCAATATGAGAAATAACGTGACTACACTATTTGAGTACTCTTTTAGTTTGTTGCCGAATAGAGAGGAGTGGTACACAACAGTTCAATGTATCCACGCTTTTTCCCATTGTGTCCAATATAAAGTGCAGCAGCCAGAAGGACTGACACACCCTCATTGAGCAACCGCAACAAACAACCTATCAAACAGCCTACTCTTTACCCTGATTTCAGATCGCAGCGAACCCAAGTGGCAGCGAAAGCACCTGATTTACAGGAATCTGCCCATGCTTCATGGGCCAGTTAAGGCCATACTGCGAAGCAAAATGATTTACCACGGTCACAAACACCCAAGTGTATGCTTCCTCCTCAAAGAAAAAGCAAGCCAAATAAGCTACCCTTGTTGGCCCTGGTATATTATCTCATCTTCGTCACAAAGGAATATTTGCCTGGATATTCTAATCAAATCACAAACGTCCCCTCAAACGCGCAACTGTTCCCATACCACGACAACATCTGATTGCTGAATGAAGGGGTGTCGCGCGAAAACCCATCATTCAGCATACTATTGTCAGTCATGCTCTGAACCAACATTACCGCCCATTTCCGTGATTGCTGGAAGGAAAGAAGAACGAGAGAGGCAATCCGCAATCACCGCAACGCCCAAGGCCAGGAGTCTATTCATGGGCACTAACTCGCACGCGCCGCCGCTCTTCCTGGGTCCGCCAGCGTCACTTCCGTTCGCGGCGTCGCCTCCAGAGGACGACCTTGACAGCGTCATGCCGCTCACGCCCACGCGCACGACGCTGGCGCGCAACCCCGCGAACCTGAACGCGAAGATGCGCCGCTCGTCAACCACCGCGACGCCGCAGGAGATCGGCAGCAGCAACGGCAATGGCGCCAAGGCTGTGTCCCCGTCGTACGGCCGCGCCAAGACTACTGTCGTGCTCGAGCAGAACGAGAACGACTCCATGAATGACGTCCCGTTCGAAGAGATCGCGATGCTGCTGACCTCGAGCCGGCTTTCCGGCGTCACCGTGGGTGAACCGCAAGTCAAGGTGAGTGAGTCGCGCGCGTGTTTGTTTCTGTGTGTATTTATAGTATGCTTCTGAACACCTGTGGCGGTATAGTGCTGGGTTATTATTTGTTGCGATAGTCGCCTAGGGGTACTGACAATGGTGTGATCACTGCCTTTGTTTGTGTTTGCGTTTGCTTGGTTGTGTGCATAACAACAACAGCCAAAGCTCAAGGTGTCGGCGAGTGGCAAGTTCGAGGACCAGTTCTACCATGCGCACGAAGGCTCGCGTGCCATGGGCAAGCTCAAGAACCGCACGTACCTGAAGAAGAGCGACAAGAAGGATTCGACCAAGAACAAGAAGAACGCGAATGTGAACGGCAAGGACGTCGAGCAGTTCTCAGACTCGGACATTGTCTACAGCGGCTACTTGGTGAAGCAGGGTTCATTCTGGAAGACCTGGCGCCGGCGCTACTTCATCCTGCGGCGCGACATCCCCGTGCTCTCGTACTACGATTCAGCAGAGGAGCTCACAAAACTGGGTGAGATCACAGTCGACGGCACGACGGGAGTCCGCCCAACGCCACGCGAAGGGTTCCCTTTCCAGTTCGTGGTTGAGCACGAAGGGCGGAAGCTCACGTTGGTCGCAGAGGAGGGCAAGCCGTCGACAGACGCGTGGATCTCCAACATCCAGAACTGCATCCAGAGGCGAGCTGCAGAGGTGGAGAACGCCCGCCAGTCGGTCGAGCGCAAGTCCCTGGCGCTGCGGATCAGCGAGAACGGCTCCATGGAGGAAGATCTGCAGAGCTTCAGAAAGAGTATCGGCATTCCCCACCCAACAGCGCGCGACAGTCCGCATGGAGCGCAATTGAAGCGCTTTTCTACGGACTCGGTGGCAATTGGTGCAGTGATGCAGGAGTCGATTGCAGCGCGTGAAGAAGAGAAAGCACGCGAACGTCGATTGCGGCAATCACGCGCCACGAACGTGGACGAGATGCCACCGACGTGGAAAGCTTCTCAGCGAGATTCAGCGACAACCGTGACGACAGCAGCAGCAGCGCCAAAGGCTCGTCGATACCGCTCGTTCAGTGCGGGAAGCGTGCTTTCGACCCGCTCGATCGATTACGAACCGATGCGTCCTCACGACGATCTGAGCTTGGCGTCTTTGAATTCGAGATCAAGCGATGCGTCAATGAATGGGTATCCGTTGAATGAGCACCCGCAGACTCGCGCGCCGTGTCTCAGTTTACCAAAGTTCAAGCCTGGCCCAACGCTGGAGTTGGTGGTCTCGGTGGGTAGCAAAGGTGTCCAAGAAGCAGCTCACATGGTGATCGTAATGTCGGCGATCACCCCTGGAAAGGACCCTCGGGAGATCTCGCGAACGGAAATGCAAGGAGCGCTGTCCTTGCGAGCGTGTGGCGGCGATTTCTATGCAAGAGACTTCAACGCGGCGCTGTCGGTTCCATTGAGCGTGAAGGAGGTGCTTCACTTTGAAATCTTCTCGTTCAAGAATCCTGGCACCGAAGTTCTCACGAGCCAGCTTTCGCTGGGCTTTGTGCGGATATCCCCCGTCGACATCATGCTGTCTCGAGACTCGACCATCGTACTGGAGTGCCACAAGTCGGGCAACACCAAGCAGCTGCTGTTTTTGATGTTGGACCGAATCATGCCGAACGAAGCGCTTCACATGGGGCACACGTACCTCTATGCGAAGCGCCACTTCATCGCGGACATTGTGCCAGTCGAGAAGAAGAAAGCGACAACGCCAGACAAGATGCTGTCCATTGGCGGCGCACCCAGCAGCCTCGGTCTGAGCTATAACGAGATGGTGCGCGGTAAGTTTGACTCCCAGGAGGCGAACCATGTGTTTATCTCCGAGGAACTCTCGTCCTCGTACTGCTCAATCTCTGTCGCGCTCGCGTTCCTCAAGTTTACGCAAGCGCGCAACAAGCAGAAAATCGACGAAGCGCGATCGAAAATGAGCGAGTTTGAGCAAAAGTATGGCCCCGTGCCATTGTCCCCTACGCACAAACAGCAGAGCGCGTACACCAACGAAAAAGAGATTTTCCAGGACATGGAGGTTCAATTGACGCGCTACACTCGCCTCCGCGACGTGTACAGGACCTGCGAAGACTACTGCTCGAAGCTCCAGGTGATGCTCGAAGACGGCAAAGAGCCGGGTGTGACTGGTTCGCTCAAGCGCAGTACCCAGAAGAAGGATCTGTACACCGAGTTTATGCCTACAAACCTGAACTGTCACCTGACGCGTGCAAAGCGTGTCGTGCTCTCCAGCGGCCAGACCGGTGGCAGTACCAGTCCAACAGACTTGAGTAGCAGCAATGGTGGATCCGAGCCAGTGGTTGACGAGCTCGTACATACTGTCATCACCCACGGATGCACTGCAGCCCACGTACTGGGATTCAAAGAAGGCGGACTGCGAAAGATGCTTCACACGGCTGCGCAGTCTCCGAAGGACGAGCGTCTCCTCGAGAAGATTGAACAGCGTCAGGATGTTGTTCGGAGCCAGATACTCTCTGTGGCGTCTGCCGCGTTCTTGACCGTTCTTGGTCTCGCGACGAGCAACAAATCTCCGATCCACACGGATCACTTGAAACTCATTTGCTCGACCGGGTTTCTGATCAGCATCGAGTCTCTCCTGAGCACGCTGCGTAGTGAAAAAGGGATGATCGAAGACATGGCGGAAGGCGTAAAATGGCTGAACTCATCGGTGAGTCTCCAAGTTATCGAAGCCGCGGCTGAACGACCAAGCATCAGGAAGTGCTCTCCGCTGAAATACGCCAAGTGTGTGGACGTCTCGAGTATGCCGAATGGCTCGCAGATTGTCGCGACGTTTGCACTGCCGTCGGAGATGTTTGCTGCGTTGCCCGACATTCTGAAGAAGGGCGACCCTGTAAAGATCCACGCTGTCATGTTCACACAGGGTATCAATGAGATGCAATCTCTGGCGAACTCGGTGGTTGACACGAGCTTGCAGGACGAGATCAACTACGAGAGCATCCAGGCGCTCGAGCGCTACTTCCGCGTTTACCAAGCGTTTGTCAAGTACAACGCGCGCCACAATGCCGGATCGGTATTCAATGACGCCCGCCTGGAGCAACTCCCCGATTTGGGGACGCAGATCAGCATCCTGGTGGAGAAGCTCAACATCTCCATCAAGGCACATGTGCAAAAGAAGAACGTCAACATTCTGCTGGAGACGAGCGACATCTGCCGACGTCTCGGTGCGGGGCGGACGACCTGCTGCAAGAGTGGGAAGGACCGGACGGCCATGTCGGTGACGCTTGAGAGCTCCCAGATTCTTGTCGACAAGTTCCACGTGAAGCAGGGCGTGCACCTGTGCACAGCGATGCGAGAGCGCGGCGTGCGTCGCGTGAACGTGCTTGCGAACACGGGCAAGGACAAGTACGCATTCAACTCGTTCCAGCTCAAGTACATTCCCGAGTGCTACAAGCCGCCAACTGCGTCCGCTGATGCCCACGTCGCGTCGTAAACAACGTTGTGTGAGTGACCACCGATTGTCTGGATGAATTGGTCAATGAGCGAGCTTGAGAGTGTGTGGACTGACTGTCCCCAGGTTGTGTAGTGTTCCTGTTGGTTTCTTCTTCCCCCTCCCACCACCACTGACGTTGTGCAGTGAGAAACAGTGCTTGGTGCTCTTCGATTTCCTTTACGGTATGTATGTGAATTTGTCGACTTAATGAAAACCACTTACAAGTCCCAAAGCGGATCTTGCATCGTCTTGAGCTCTTTCTCCCGCCAGCGACTACGCTGGAGCTTCTGGACCTGATCAAGGATGACAAAGACGCAGGACATGTGATGAAGTTTGTAGAAATTCTCCATAGGTTCAAGATCGACCCAGCAGTGTAACTCAAAACGTACGGCAAAGTGAAGTTGCTGGTCTTTCTCTCGATTGCTCTCTTCAAGCTCCTCGACCTTCTGCTCCAGGCGCAGGACCCGCGGGTGGGAGTGCACTGCCTCGTGCAGCTGCTGTTCAAGACTCTCGACTTGCTCGCAGTGCTTCAAGCGAAGCTCGTGCTTTTGATCACAAGTGGTGAGTGACGGTGAGTTGCCATTCTCATCAACGCTTTTGCACATGACTCAGTTGCCACTTTACCTGCTGGTGCACGAGTTGCGCCGCGATCGTCTCGCCCAGGGTCGCGACTTCGCTCAGCTGTGTGCGATAGAACGCCACTTGCTGTAGTAAATGCACGAGAAGCTTGTCTTTCTCGTCGGAGCCGATCTTCAAGAGCGCATTCCCAAGTGAGGAAGAAACCAACGGCGACGACGACGACGATGCCACATGAAGACGCTGACGGGGATTCCCAACAAGCTCACCCTCACTTTCATCATCGTCATCTTCCTCACCAAAATCATCGTACTCTTGATTCACTGCAAGGTCACCAGCTCTTCGCCTTTGGAGGTGATGATGGTGGTCGCTACTGCCATCCTTCTGGTGGCGCCAAAGCGTCTCCAGCTGCTCAGCGAGAGCCGCAACAGAGTTGGTCGCATTAACACTACAGGAGCTTTTGGGGCTTGACGCTGGCTTGCAAGTGCTCTTGCTCACCTGTTGATCCAGCTTGTGGCGTGCAGCAGGTGGAGACGTCCTCTCTCTCATCGAGGGCTTCGTGTGGTCATCATGAAGAGCAGCATGGCGCTCCATCGCAAGTTGCAGCCGAGCGATCGCAGAGAGCCCACCACATTCGCTCTTCTGGGCTTTCGACACCATCGCTTTGCTTGGTGAGGCTGATGCCGAGGCTTGATTTGTCGTGAACTGTTGCTGTGAAGAGGCACCACAGCTCACAAGAGAGATGCATCGGTTTCCATGGATATGCTTGAAATACAGAAATGTATGCACCATTTTATAAAATCGGGAATAGAATTAAACACAAGCAGCACCAAAAACCAAAATGAATGGAGAAAATCCGCAGTTCACTGGACTGGACCAGCCTCTAGGTAACCAACCAACCAGACAGCCAACTGGAGAAATAAAGAGGGCAAGCAATGCGTCTAATTTGCCTTCTCTTCCTCTTCATCATCGTCATCGTCGTCAGCGACGGCCTCGGCCTTCTCTTCTTCTTCATCATCACCCTCTTCTTCTTCATCGTCCTCTTCTTCCGCTTCGTCCTCCACGTCCGCGGCTTCGTTCAGCGGCGTGTCGTCGTCCTTCTCGGCGGCCTCGATCTCCTCCGGCTTCATCGGCGGCGCTACGAACCAAGGCAGCTTGCCGCGCTGGTAGTCGTTGATCATCTGCACCGCGACGTTGTTGAAATCTGGCTCGCCCTTCTGCAGCAGCTTGCCGCACTTGATTGCCAGCTGCTCCAGGAAGTCCCACTCGTCCTTCCAGCTCTCGATGTGGTACACCTTGGTCAGGTACTCCTTCTTGACGCGGTCCAGGATCGCTGGGATGAACTCGGCGGGCGCCGGCAGCTTCTCGGCACGCACAACACCCTTGAGCACTGTCTCGACCTCGTCGTCGCCCTGGTCGTACACGATACCGGGGCAATCGATCAGGAAGATACGGCGCATGAGCGTGATGTACTGCCACACCTTGGTCTCGCCCGGGATCGGCGCAACCTTGCACACGCGCTTTTTGCGGAGCGCATTGATCACCGAAGACTTGCCGACGTTCGGGTACCCAATGAGTCCGACCGAGATCTGCTTTTTGTCCTGGTGCAGCTTGGCAAACTGGCGCAGCAGGTTGATCAGCGCACCCTTGCCGAACGGGTTGTTCATGCTCGCGTGGAACGCCAGCGTCGGCGTGGTCTCACTCAGCTTCTGCACCCACTTCTTCGTGACCCAGTTGGGCACCAAGTCGCATTTGTTAATCACAAAGATTAAGTGCTTGTGCGCCGCGTTCTTGCGGATGTGCTTCTCGACGTGCTCGCAGCGCGTGCCTGGCACGTTGCGCGCGTCTAGCACCTGGATCACGACGTCCGAACAGTCGAGCACCTTGTAGAGCTCGCCCCAAATACGCTTCGACTGGCCCTTGCTGAACACGTCGTGTGACGTCTCGATCTTGAAGTCCTGCTCCACGTGGATGTTGCGGTCGCTGCCCTTGGCCTCGTACGAGTCCGCGTTCGACTGTGCGCGGTCCAGCAGCGATGCGTAGTCGTTCGCCGCGATCTTGGCGCGCTTGCGGGTGCGCTTGCCGTTGAACACGTCCTCGAAGCTCTCGGTCTCGAGCAGCTTCATACGCGTGACCTTCTCCGAGTCCTGCAAGAGACCCATCGGCAGCTTGCGCGAACGCAGCACCACCGAGTACGGGTCCGCCGCCTTGATCGACATCTCGTTGCGGAACTTGTCGAGCTCCTTCTGGCCGACCACACGCGTGTTACCGAACCAGCGACGGTCCGGCTGGATGCGTGCCGAGCCAGACGTCATCTCCTGGCCGCCCTGCTTGTTTCCCATCATGAGCGAGCCACCGACGATCTTGCCCTTCTTGTTACGGATCGCGCCGCTGTTGCGGTACATGTTGAGACGGTTGATCGTCGCCTTGTCACGCATGTTGGCGGCCTTCTGGCGCTTTGGCACCGTTCGGTTCGGGTTGTCGGCACTCGCCTTCGTCGTGTTGATTCCTTTCGCCATGGCTGCTAGTTGTTGTCTATCTGTCTATCTATCTGCGCAAGTGATTGATCGCTGGAGTATTGATTGAGAGGGATAGAGATACGACACACACACACTCGTTCGCGTACGTCTGCTGCTCTGCTCTGCTCTGCTTCCTTCCTTCTCCACTGCTTTCGTTTGACGCTTGGGACAACAAAGAGAGCTGTTCGCTGGCGGTATCAGCCCGAGCAGCACTGCCTCTAAATGGTTGGTGGCAGCTTGTATCCACGCATTTCACCCAATCACAGCACTCCAACTATTTACTGTCACGCTTTTCAGCCAGTAAAAGTGCTAGACGCAGTTCATCCCAATCTGAGATACAAACAATTACAGTTTTAGATGCATATGAATGCAATAATATTGCCAAATAATCTAGATTCTGATCCGAGTTTTTTCCATTGATAGCCGCATCCCCGCTTATTTCCGAGTTGCGTCACATCTTGTTCTCAACTCAACTGCCTCAACGAAGAACCAGACGCGCATCAGCAGCCTCGACCACAAGCAAGCGAATCGGAGGAAAGCAGACGACGATGGCGCTGATCGTGAGCCCCGCAGACCGCGCGCATCTGGCGCCGTTCCAGTTCGAGAAGCATGTGAGTCACCAGGACGGACTGGCCGGTACGCTCTCGATCCGACTCGTTGAGGCGCGCAACCTGCGCGCAGCGTCGTCCATGTTCTTTGTACGCACCTGCAACCCGTACGTGATCTTCCGCGTCGGTAAGATGAACGTGCGCAGCTCGACAATCCTGGCGAACGACAACCCGTCGTGGCGCCGTGAAATGCTCGAGATGAAGATCCCAAAGCTCGATCTCAAGCGTTCGCCACCCGATGATCACTCGGACGTACGTATGGAGCTCATCGTGGACGTGATGAACGAAGACTCGCTCACGGGGAAGACGACGGAGTACGTCGGCATGGCGAACGGATCGGTGATCGGCACGGCGGTTGTGGACTTCACGCCGCTTCTCGAAGGCAAAGAAGGCGTGATGGACCGATGGATCACGCTCACGGGCGGGATCCCAGCCGCGAGTGCTCCGAGTGGCGCCACAGGTGGAAAGAAGCAGCAGCAGCGCGCGACCGAGAAGGAGATCGCGCTAGGCGAAGTGCGCATCGTGCTCCACTACGAACCTCACGGCATGGAGCCGCAGGTCGGCGACGTCGTCAAAATGGAAGGGTTCGGGACGTACCCGTCCGCGCTGCTCGCGCCGCTGGACGAACTGGAGATGCACGTGAAGAAGATCAGCGGCAACTACCTGCTCTGCTCGTACGTTACCCGGTCGGGCTTTGAAGCAGCGATCCGGCTGCACCGCAACAATGTGTTCGTCGCGCACCGCAACAGTTTGCTGGATCGGCTCTACGTGACGTGCATCGCTGAGCCGTTTGAGTTTGTGCGCAGCACACCGATCGGCCAGTCTGCAGGCGAGATCCTGCGGCCGTATGTGAACGTCGCGAAGACGTTCAGCTTCCCCGCGCTCAAGGCCGCGAAGGCGACGATCTTCACGACGTTCCGCGCGTCGTCTGCAGCGCTCGGCGCGGTCGTGGCATCCATGGACTAAAGGCATTTAGGCTGGGACTAAAGCGTAGGTTGCCATTTGTATCTCCTCGTCTGCGTGGATTAGCTAGCATGGGGATTTCTCCTGCCTCTATATAAATTTGTTATTGCTATAAAGCCAAGTTGCCCCTTATCATGCTATTCCTTCCTGTTCATTTGGTGACGAGCCATTCAAGAGAAGCTTTCACAGTGGGAGTATGATCCCCAATGGTGACGCGATGGACGTGGATTTTGACACCCACATCCATTTGATTGTAGCCATTTTCAAACGTCGAGGATTCCAGGTCTCCTATCAGCAAATGCTATTCCAAATTGGAATCTTGTTTGCTTCAACAACACACAGGAAACAATATGAGCATGCTTATGATGATCTGCATGAGTGTCGCCATCACTATTGCCGAAAGGCAATTGTGTGTGTGTGTGTGGGGGGGGTTAATAATAGCTCATCGTATTCTTGATTGAGTTGAGCTCGACCTTGCTGTAGTTAGTATTGCGTGTTTGCATCCTTGTCGATCGCCAAACCTTCCTGGCGCTCTAGACAACCAAGCCAAGCTTCCTTGTGCTCTTGTACTGCAGGTGTTGAGAGAACCAGGCATGGGTCGACTGAGCAGCAACACCTCGCCAGTGTGGGGTCATGAAGAGGAGTCGGAGTTGAAGCAGTCGCTGCATCAAAAAGAGGTCATCACGACGCAGATGATCTCCATCATCTCCACGCGGCTCAACTCGCTGCAGACTATCGGTGCGTCCTGCAGCGCGACCAGCTTCACCTCTCCTAGAGCCAGCCACAAGGTCTTGTACGATCTACGCTCCGATGTGATTGACCAACCAACCACTCTATGATGTCAATGTCGATTCTACAGCAAACAGTCGCAAGTTTGGACTCGAGTGCGATCTCCGCGTGAACTCGGACTACTGCTCGAAAATGGTACAACCACGCTGAATTTCGAGAGCACTCTGGCTATAGGATCTCACCAACCTTATGTTGGCAAATCTCTATGAAACCTAGGTCCCGGGCTTCCAGGATCCGTACGAGAACCGCGTGGGGACGTCTGGGAAGACCAAGACGATCTCATCCACTGCGATTGCGAGCAACCAGGCGATGATGGAGCGGCTCTTTGGCCCCGACGAGAAAACGCGGCTCCGCACGGTCAGTTTGTTGTATACCTGAGCATCATCTGAGGCTTTAGACTTGGAGGCTAAAGAGCCTCTGGATGATTGCATGTGCCTCATTAACGCAGCAAATCCTCAAGAAGAACAAGATGGAGCTCCAGAAGAATGAGAACCGGCGCAACACGCGGGTGATGCTCGAGAAACAGCTTCAGGCAAGCATTGAGGGACACATCACGCGCACCGTCGAGAGCTACACGTACATGGTCAGCGACTCGGACGGGGCCGGTTTGAACTCTAACAGCAGCAGCGTGTACGTGAACGCCAAGCTGCTGCTGCTGCACACGTTTGAGCGCATGCGCATCGCCCATGGGAAGAAGAACTTCAAGCGCTTCCTGCTCTCCGAGGTCTCGTGCACGCTCTTCGAAGAGGTCTTCTGGCTCGCATTCTGCCATTTCTACCAAAAGGTACTGCTCCTTTCTGCAGCATTCTACCATACAGGCAACTTTGATAGCTAAGCTCTCATGTGTTTGTCCACACCACACACCACACAATAGAAATCCATGCCGCAGCAGCGCGCGCTCGTCGAGGAGATCAGCGCCAAGTACGTCAAGATGATCGCGACGCTGCACGGCAACATCGACTATATCTTCCGCATCTATCCGTACGCGATCGCGAGCGCCGTCTGCTGGGGCTTCCATTATCTCTTCCCCGGCTCGCGCCACCTGTATACAACTGAGTTCAAGAACGAGGTCTACCTCTTTATCTGCCAACTGCTACTCGGTCTCAAGCTCTGCCCCGTGTCTGTGCAATCGATGCGCAAGCAGTACTTTCCCGACGAGATCTTGGACGACGTCGGCGCGAAGAGTAAATCGCTCAAGCCACCTTTATTCACTCCAGGCTCAGCAGGTTCTGGGTCTTCCGGAGCATCGGGCAGCAGTGGTGGTGACGGTAGCTCTTCGTCTTCGTTGTCGGCGTCGATATTAGCAGTGGATCTCGCGTTCCTGCCGCGGATCCAGTCTGCTGCGGGCTTTGATGACGGCACCGCAGGTCGCTCGGCAAAGTTCATGAAGAAGAGCGCAAGTGAGTCGTACCTCGGCAAGCAAGTGCTGAATGACAACACGGTCGAGCGGATCCTGGAGACCACCTGCGACGACACCAACAGCGTACGTCGCAATGTCCACACATGTGATGGATCATACTCTAACGAAACAGTTACCCTCACTCGCCTCTTGGGGTTGTGTACTTGTTCTACCAATCCAGCATCCAGCACAGCGACGCACGCACCAGCTGCGCTCGCTCTTCAACGCGTCGCAGCTGAGCCCGCTCATGAAGGAGTACTTTGGCTCGCAGACCAAGAACGTGAAGAAGCCTTGCTACTTGCTGCGCACCACGCCGCTCGAGGACTGTCCCGTCGGCGGGGAGGACACGTACCACAAGTAGTACGTTTGGTCATTAGTATGATTGCCCATCCGCCTTTGCATTTGATGATTGATGTCTTCCTGGTTCTCATCCGTCATCCACGATCACTCTACCTCACAGCTACCGGCGCAAGAACCAGAAGAACTACGCAGCCGAGTCGCTCAAAGAGCAGGAGCGATGTCAGCGTGACATCCAGAAAGTGCAGAGCGACACGCGCCGCGAGATCGACGCGCTCCATGAGGTATCTACGCAATTTGGTTTGGAATGATCAATTGGATCCGTTGTTGTTGTTGTGGCTTTGCTGACGGACGTATCTGCGCTTCTCTTGGATGATGCTTGATGATATCACCACCAGACGCGGGACGTGGTGCTGAACAGCGGCAAGAAGGCGCTGCAGGCGTACTGCACGCTGCTGATCACGAAGAAGCACGCTGCGGAGGAAGAGGAGGCGCAGTCGGCAGCATCTGCAGCATCGTCGACACCTCCAAGTCCAATGGCGCGAGCAAAATCAAGCAATTGAAATTGACAAGCAAAATACAGTGCCAAGATTTTCAGCCAATAGGGAAGATAATTATCTTATTTATCCAATGAAAACAAATGTGCATTTTATTTACAGCAAATAGAAAGTAACCATATTTGATTGATTTGGCCAATCACATCTCAAATTGGCTATTTTGTCAAAAAGCTCCACTTTGATTCGCAATCAGAACAAAATTTGCTTCGAGCAACAACAAGAACACCAGAAATCAAAATGGCGGATCTGAATGCGCTCGTGACGGAACTGAAGCGCGCCGCGCCGCGTTTGCACGCGTACGACCCGAAAGATCCGAGCTGGCAGCAGGTACGCTAGTGCATTGGCTTGCATTTGTCTTGCTGTTGTGTCTGTGAAGCTGACTGCTGGCGCCGTACAAACAGGCCGAGAAGAAGGCGTTTGAAGCGCGCGAGGAGCTCAATTTCCTGCTGAGCACGCCTGAGGGCATCCAGACTCTGAGAAGCAGCGACGCACTCGACGACATGAGGAGACTCGTCCCAGAGGCACGCTCGCTGTGCAGTAATGCGCTGCATGACTATGACTGTGGTCCTTGGCCCTGATTGTACGCATATATGTGTTTACCTGCAATCGCACAGGTGACCCGGGAGGACATCTCGGAGCTGCACGTGTCGGACTTTGTGCTCGGTATGCTGTTTGTGCAACCGTACGTCACGTTTGAAGACGTGTACAGAGGATATGGCGCTGAGGTGATATGCTCTTAGTTTCGTCCTATTGAAGCTACCTACCGAACTGAAAGAACGAATGTGTCTGTTGTGTGAATGGTGCTTCTGTAAAACAGTATGGAAAAGAGCTCTCTGCTGAGGCACGCAAGAGCGAGAACCTCATCAAGTCGTCCTACGTAAGCGTGATGCATCAATTGCTGTAGCATGAACCGATTATGCTGGTACTCATGAGTTTATATGTCGTGTAGATTTACGGCGAGATCCTCTTCTTCCCGTTCGCAGACGCGATCCGGTCGGTTGCGCCGACGCTCCCCGAGCATGCGATCTTCTACGACCTGGTAAAGAAACTGCAGTCTCTTGTGTTGGAAGCTATACGCGTATGGATATCAATGTTTAACGTTGCTTACCTGACCTGATTTTTTGTATTGCCAACAGGGCTCTGGGACTGGGAAAGCCGTGATTGCTGCCAGTTTGCTGCATCCGTTTGACCAAGCCATCGGCATTGAGCTCCTCGAAGTGAGTTCTCCATTCGCTTGCTCTTACGAGCCATGCTATGATCGCTGATTTGGACTATTTCCGTATATTTGTGCAGCCTCTCGTAGCGTGTGCGGACAAGCGCAAAGACGCGCTCGTGAAGCGCGGGAACCCGTTCCAGACCGACATTGAGTTCCTTCACGACAGCATTTTGACCACTTCGTGGGAGAATGGGGACCTGGTGTTCTGTCACGGCACGTGCTTTAGCGACAAGTACGAGCTGTATCTGTGGTGGTCGTAAGCTGTTGATGGCTGAACGTGCAAACCTGACAATTCTCGGTGTGTCTATTTGTCTGTTGTGTGCTTGTTTAGGGAGTGGGCGGACATTTCGCTGGCAGCGGAAAAGCTCAAGCAAGGCGCGTACTTCCTCTCGACGTCGCATGTGCTCAAGTCAGCGCTCTTTGAGGTCGTCAAGAGCATCAACTTCAAGATGAGTTGGGGCACCGCGACGCTCTACATCCACGTGCGTATCAAGCTGTTCACATCTTGAATCTATCTATCTATTTGACGACAAGTGGCACTAATCTTTTTTTCTCCGTTGGGTGTGGAATATCAACCCGTACAGAGGAGACGCAAGATCGGTCGCTGGGCTGCGCAGATGCTCCGAGGCGGACGCGCGACGCGCACGGACTTGCTCGAGAAGCAGCAGAAAGAGGAGAAGAAAGAGGACGACAAAGCGGACGAAGTGCGTTAGGGAGTCACGAATCAAATGGTAGCATGTGCCGAGAGGTAGAAGCTTTTTACCTGTACTAGGAAGACCAGTGGTATCCTTGCTTCAGGCGCAATTGCTTGTTCAAGAGAATAGGACAACGCAGAGTCGAGTTCGGCCAAAGCGTGGGGAAGGCTTTATTATGATGTCTACATGTTGCTAACATGCAAATGATTTGTGGTGATATTATCCAGGTGAGGCTACATGTAATTCTTACTGAAAGCAAGTGAAACGAAAGTCAGAGATGCCATGGTACATTTGTGTATAATTTATTATATTTTTGAACCATTTGGGGGTACAGGTAAAAAATGGCGGCAACTTTCAATTTCATTTTCACCTGAGCAAGCTCTGCTCTGACCGGCATGGACGAAGAGAAGGCGCGCGCGTACGCGGAGCTGGCGTCCAAGATGACGGAGCTGCACGCATCCATCGCGCTGCTCACGCAAAACGTCGACAAGATGGCGCGCACCGACGCAGAGGTCACGTCGATGACCAAGATCTTCCAAGGAGTGTACGTCTGTGCGAACGTCGTGCTGTGCTGTGTACTGCTGGCGAATGGCAACAACATGCTGATTGGGACTGAGATACATTCCTACTTGTCGTTCACCCGTCCTTACTGACGATCTATTTGCTTTGTATTGCAAACTTGGAATAGCTTCAAGAACGCGTCCGAGCAGTCCAAGTTCCGTGAGTCATAGCGCAGGTCGAGGCCGCAGCAAGAAGGAAACAATGGCTGCTAACATTCACGGCGAGGTAAACCAATCTATTTGTTGTTGTGCTACCCTTCTTGTCTTTCATCCAGCGTGGGGTTGCAGATGGTGAAAATGAGCGCCTTTCTAATCATGAAGCAATCGCTCCCTTGGTGCATTGCATGCACGGCGAAAGCAAGTTTCCAATCGTAGAGTATCTGACTGAAGCCTTCCGGTTCCCATCGTTTCCCTTTTCGTGCAGGTGACATGTGCGTGCAGCATCTTGGTCTTGGTGGGCAAAGCTGACGACAGGAGATCCAAAGGACTGGAAATGCCGGGGTCTTTGTGGTTGCGACCACTTTGGGGGTTTGCACTGACGAACCATGAGAAATGGACGGCGTTTTGCCGCTTGGAAAATCGCTTAAAATCTCGTTGTCAGCGCGGGCGGAAGGGAAGTATGTCTTACTACACAGGGATCGACACAATCCATTACGGAGTGCTACGCACTAGAGAGTTACCACGTAAACCGCGAGCAGCCCGTTTTCGACCATCTCGCCATTGCTAGCTTTGCATTATCCACTTCTCTGCACATCATCGTCGTCGGGAAACATCGGAGCTCCTATCGCGAATGTGACCGATCTCTGATCTCTCCGAGGCACGCCGAGTGCCAGGATCACTGCTGAGAGAGAAAAGCGAAGTCGCACAGATGCGTCCAGCACCGTGTCGCTACTATTTTCATCCTGCTCTCCTTTCTGGTGGTCGAGTACGTGCGGCAGCTGTTGGTACAGTGAAAGCGACGGCAGCATCACGAAGGGTACCGATTTTCGATCTACTGCTGCGTCTGGGAGAGAGCTGGAGTTGTCTTGGGCATCGCTGCGGGGCGCCTCCTCATCGTCGTGTTTGCTACTGCTTTCTACGCTGCTGGTGCTCTGTGCGACGACAGAAGCCTGGTCTATCTGCTGCCTCTCCAGCTCCAACAAGTCGCTCTCTGTTGCGCAGTACAGACGACACAGTGGGAGCGGATACAGATTCGTCTGCTTGGACCTTTTGGCGGTCGGGTCGCTCTGCTCAATTACCACCAGTCCGTCGACGAGAAACCCGCACGGGAAGCCGCGTGCGTCCTTGATGATCACGGGGTCTAGCGCCGATTGAAAGTTGTCGACGGGTTCGCTTGTTGAGCTCACGGGCTTTGAGCGCTTGTGCGGCTGCTGCTGCTGGGCATTCGAGCTGTCTAGTTCTGCTCCATGCTCGTCCTTATCACGCCCCCTTTGCTTACCGTACACCGGCTCAACCTCCAACACCAGTACCACATTTGCCACCGTTGTGCCCCACTTTGCAGCACAAAATGCTTTCATGGAGTTGAGAAAACTGCGCACGTCGCTCAGAACCGCCAAGTTGATCGCGACCAGCGGCTCGCCACAGAGACAGTTGATCAGCATCCCCAGTCGACACGTCACCAAGAGCACCAGCTGCGGGATCGAGATGGACGTGGACGGCCCCACTGTGTGGGTAAACGCGATCTCCATCCACTCGAAGGGAATGACACCGTTCGCCAGACTGGTGATCTGCTGCTGGGCGAAGATGGAAATGGAGGTGCGATCCTTATGTGATTGACCCTGCTGCACCTGGGCTTTGAGGGCCTGAAAACACTTGTTCACACTCACGAACACTCGGAAATGCGCCTTGAACTCTTCTGGCAGCGTGGTCCAGGGGAAGAAGCTCAGAGTCGAATGATGGTCGAGCAGCAGTGTGCGTGATGCGATTTCTTCGCGCAGCATCAGATACAGCGCTCCGATCTGCTGACAGAGCTTCTCCATACATTCAGGGATGTGAATGTCATTCTCTTGCTCTTCGATAAAGCTGTTGTGAGCGATCGAGGGCATCCCCACTTTGCCACCGCCATCAGAAGAGATCTTCACGCTTGCTATGCGATCAGGCACGATCATGACTTCAGGGGCCGCCAGCGCCATAGACCGACGCAGTAGCAGCAAGTCGCTGAGCAATTCAGCCGAGAACGACGCTCGAGCGCTCGCAGTAGCGCTCTTTCTCGTCGTATATACGTCGTTCGATAGCTGTACTGCGGGTGAAGAAGAAGTATGCCCACCACTCACATTGCTGAAACCACTTGACTGAGTATCTGTGGTGTTCCAGGAACTGCTCGCAAAGATTGGTTCTCGATCAGCAGCATCGCAAGGAGAGGTATCGTTACCAGAGCTGAACTCCGCCTTTCTTGTCGACATCAACCCGATCAGTGACTTCTCGAAAAGTTCTCGCTCGGAAGTACATGAAGTAGTCGCTATAGTCAAATCCTCGACGGTCTTGTACTGAGCTACCAGATCTTTCAAGCGATCCAGCACAGGGAAAGAATTGGCTTCTTCGATGATGCTCCACCCAGTTGTCGTATCCGAGTCCGAGAACTCCAACTTCACCCACTTGTGTGCAAACACCTCGGAGATACCTCGGTCCATGAGCCAGCCCTTGACGTCATCCCCGAGGTCCGAGTGCTCGCTGCTGTTTGTGCGTCGCACGATCACTGATTTCGGGATCAATGGCAACAGGCTGCTCCGAATTCGATTTGCAACAGGAAGCGAAACCACGACGTACCACTCTGGAATTGACAAAAGCGCATGCTGGTTGATGAGCTGCGATATCAGCGATATCAGCGGCTTGAAATGACCAGCGGTCAAGACCTCGACGACGAAGTTGTCTTTCGACGTCACGAGCCCAGTCAGCTGCGAGCGTAATGGTGCGTCGTCCCAATGGTGCACCGTGAGCATTCGACCCGCAGTCTGCGTCCACGATGAAAGCATGATCTCTGCGTGATTGCGCTTGCGCTGGTCGTACACCACGATGCAATTCGGCAGGTGAACGCGCTCGAGACCACGCAGCGGGGAGACGTCACCAACGAGCGCAGCGGCTGAAGCAACAGCATGTGATGCTTGAGGTCCTGTGCCTCTACCTCTCTTCGCTTCTCTTGAAAGAGCAGATTGGGAAAGCGGCAGCGGGACTCTGGTGCTGATCATCGCGCGATCATCAACAAGTGTCTGGTTGTCAATGTACGCGTCCATGGCATCAGCGAACCGGTCGGGGAAGTGAATCTTTGTAATGAGAAGACGTCCCATCTGCTTCTCAAAACGCTTGGGATCCATCGCTTCGAATTCCTTGCCAACACTCGTTACTGCATACTCACCGTACATGTCTTCTTGGTCCACCAAGGTGATCACGTTGGAAAGCTGGAGCAAGGCGTCGCTGACGCCAACCGACTTGCGGCGCAAAAGCCGATTTCTCTGAATCCCCATTGAGTAGAGAGCGCGTTGTAAGTCCAGCTTCGACTGCAGCTTTCCCTCTTTCCAGCTACACCAAAGTGCGTCGACCGATGTCAGCAGATCGCTCAACAGTTTCTCCGCTCGCTCTTTGAACTCGTGTTGTCGGGACGACAACGGTGGATTCTGCGTCGTGCTGCTTTTGCTGTTGCTGGCAGTATAGGTTTTTGTGTTTACGTTGCTGACACCCACGAGGCCTGCGTAGACGCTTTGTGATTTGACTCGACTTGGACGTGCAGCGGTGGAGTCGCTTGACTTGGACAAGCTCCCAAACACAAACGCGCACATTCGAACTTTTCGACGGAGTCGATCCACCATGGATTGGCTTTTCACGTGAGACGCAACAGCAAAAGCAGCGTCCGAGTTGTCTCTCGTCGACTGGGTTTTGACCGCGGTCGATGAGACCGAAGGTGTTGGTGTCAATGAGCTTTGCCGAACTGTTTCTTCTCCTCCTTCTTTGGCTGTCCTTAGTGCGCCAATTGTACCAGTCCCGCTTGTTGAACTCAGCAACTGGACAGCACGCATGTACGCCGTTCGATATCCTCCCTGACTAACCTGTCCTTGATTGTGATGGTGACGTGGATTACATTCAGGGAGTTGTTCACTTCGTTGAGCTTCTCTCTCCACCGTCAGCAAGAAGAGGAAGATCCGGCGATGTGACTTGGATGCAAACCCCGACACTATCTGCTGCACGATCTCAATCACAACGGGCCGCGCCATCTCGTCACTATCGGCGAGAAAGTCCAGCCGTCGTGACGACTGATGGCGCGAATTGAAGAGTTCGAGTTGCCGCTCGATCGCAAACTCCAGCCACCGATAGCTGCGAGCGTAGAGCTGCGAGGAAACCCCCGCCAGAGTGCTCACAGCGGTCATGCTCGCCGCGATCCCGACAAACTGGTTTGCGATCCACGAGTACTTTTTCGTCTCCTTTGCGATCTCCTCTCTGCGCTCGTGTACCAAGAATTTCTCGGAGCGATGGCGCCGCTTGTCCTTGCTGAAGTCGGTAAAGCACACGGGGAGCTGCTGGTAGTGTTGAAAGACAGCTCGAATCCACGGAACTGAATTCGCTTTGAATGGAGAACGAGCAGGAATCTCTGAGTGCATCAACTCAGTCAGACGCTTTTCTAGCTGCAAGCAACGGTGCACGCTCTCCACTTGCGTGGACTCCATTTCATTAATCTCTCTGTGAAGCTTCGGGCGGCATTTCCGAATCCACACTTCATGGAAAAAGTCCTCCAACGCTGCTGGAGTGAGATTCACCTGAAAGACTGCTAAGTCCATTGCGAGCGCATGCTGGTCCTGAATGTGAACCGGTGTTGATGATATTGCGTAGAGTTGAAATCCGGAACCGCTCGCTGCCTTGCCATGGTGTCGGGGGACTACAGTTCCCGAGGCAGTGCTCACTTTGTGCTGATAAACTGCACTTCTGTCATCGCTTTTCGAAGTGGTAGCTGCTGCCGCGACAACGGCGACTGCTGCTGCCGCGATCTCAGTAGATAACGCGAAGGCTCCGAATTTATTCCTGGCAGCAGGTTTTGAGTTGCTTTCTCCTCCTTTACTTCCTCCTGTAACCGCGTTCATCGCTGCTTCGACTGCGGACGACGCTGATCCGAGTGCTGGACTGAGTGAAGATTGACGATCCTTCTTCTTCTTCCGTGCTTCTTGTTCGGCGAGGTGGACGTGATACGAGAGCACAGTGGCATGGCTTAGCGCAGCTTGGCGCTTGTGTCCGCTTAGGTACTCAATGAAGGGTAGAAGCTTTGGAAGCGTCTGGTGGAGATCAAAGTTGATCAGCAGCACTGGTACATCACGCCTTTGAGCTTCCTGTAGCTTCGCTTCCAGTTTCTCGTCTTCGCACATGACCACCATCGCTGCATGACTTGTGTCTCTCCAAAGCATCTCTTTCTCATCACTTGGGCTTGAAAACAGCGAGTGGCCGGTGAAAAAATGGATGAAGTAGCGCCGCAAAATGCCGCTCTGGTCTACGAACACGGGAAGTCTGTCGCAGAGTGTGTCTGCGAGGCACACCGTGTCGAACGCGTTACTTTGTCGAAGAAACTGGAAACACGCACTCCACAGCAGCCTTGCCATGCTCGCTTCACTATCGCCGTACTCCTCATCGTCACTAGTATCCCTCGAATCAGCATCGAATGGCAAGTCTCCTGCGTCGTCGTTTCCATGGTCCAACTCAGAGAGCAAATGTTTCAGGTTTGCAATACACGCATCTAGCTTAGGCACGGGGAGCGATGCAACGTATGAGTACGCCATCAAAGCACTCTGGAGGAGCGAGTCAGCGAGCAGCTTGGTGTGCGTCTTATTTCCACGCATCCTTTCCAGATCCCGCTCCCATTTGGTCGCAAACTCACTTTCAGTAGCTGCGACTTCTTTCCACTCGCTCAGGCGATCCGATATCTCGAGACACTCGGCTTCACCCTCAGCGATACCGATCGCAAGTTCTTCGCAGTTGGATCGAAGCACCCAAGCGGTGTACTCATTACGAGTAAAAGAGATAGTCTTGTTGTGCTCTTCATTTTCGTCCTCCTCTTCGTCTTGCTGCACTCGTCTGAGTTGTTCTTGCCGCACCGTATCTTGATGCTGTTGTGCTCTTTCCGAAGCGACTAGCAGCGCTTGGCGCAGCTTGGTCAAGCTTTCGTCAAGTGAGATCCTCCTGGTTCGAAGTGTTTCCTCAAGTTGATATAATTTTCGCAAGTTGCTGAGGATTTGCTGCTGGCGCAAAACACGTGCTTCCAGTTTCTTCTGATTCCTCTGGTACAGCACGACAAAGTTCTTGAGAAACGACAAGTAGTAGTTCAGTTGGAAGCACTCGCTCATCTCGACTACCATCGATTCGGTAAGCTTGGCGTGGATTTGCTGGCACAAGGTAACTGAAAGTGACGTTGTGTCCTCGGATGTCGGAGCTATTTCATCAGCGCTGTGTTCTATGACGTCAGGCGAATGGATTTGAGCCATACTGACTGCCACTGCAGCGAACTCGACCAAGACTTGGTCCAGATTATCGACCCTTTCAAAACAAAACCACTGAAAGCGCTCCCTCGTTCGCATCCAGTCGAGAAGCTCAAGAGTCGAAGGTTTCGGTGACAAACACTCTTCGCTCTGTGCGCTTTCAACTTGGTTCTTGTTGTCGATGAACACACAAAGCCGAAGGTTGCGCTGCACGCGATCGACGAAATCGTTCAGGATGTCCCACTCGTTTGCCATCTCGAGCTTGCTTTGATTCTGAATAAAGTTTAAAACTGCCGCGTCGCGAAGAGCTCCACTCCGGAAAAGCAGCGAAGGAACTTGGTTCAGACACAGTTCTTTAATGAGGTCGAATAGCGCGTGCGAGCTTCTGAAGCAACTCGTCAGCTGTTTGTCTTCGCAGTCAATCCACAGCGCGATTCGCTCATTCTGGATCACTGCAGAGTGTAGAATCGCCCTTAGCTTCTCGTCCAATCCTCCCTGATCTCGAGTGAAGCTGACCCTTTTTACTTGTAAACCATGCGAGTCGCATGCAAAGCGCAACAGACACTCTGCGACAGATCTTGAGTCCTCGGCACTGATCACCAAATGGCGCTGCTCGTCAAGTGCGTGCAGTAAATGCAGCGTTTTGCTGAGTCCATACGAACTCCCCATTAGGAGCTTCACCTCCAACGTTGAAAGATCATCTGGTCGATATCTTCGCACTGGTGGAGACGAGGATGGCCACGAAGCTGAAGATGCAAGCTGCAGTAGGATCCGCTGGATGGTTTCAGTAGTGGACTCTCGCGAATACGTCCCCGGACTGTCATTGTTGCCTCTACTCCGGGTCGATGACGAAGACGATGATGCGCTGGCGTTTGTCGTCATAATCTCCCGCAGTTTCACAAGCTGCTCTACCACTGATAGCTGCGAGTACTTTGATGCCAGTTGCAGTGTGAAGTAGACCACTTCAACGGATGCTAGCACTTGCGAGTCACCACGCAAAGAAACGCTGAAGTATTTCTCGCTGATCAAGCGCAGTGCGCTCCAGACTTTCTCGACTGCGTCGTTGCTGCTTGAAGGGAGAAGCAGATCATTTCTGTGTTCACCGGGATGGCCTTTTGCTGAGGATCCCGATTTCTGCTGCTGTTTCACTGGACGCATGACCGAAGAATAGTTGGCGAGAAACATGTTTCGAATCTCACTCATCCATGATTGATGTAGTTTGCCCAAAGAAAGCAACGACGAGCTTCGCTCTTTCTCGCGCAACGAGCCTGCAAATGCAAGCGTACGTCCCAAAAGAGCACTGACGTGGTGAAGGTTGAACACGAGGTACCTCGCTTCAGCAACTTCTTCCTGAGCGCTTCGCATAGCACTTTGGATCGCATTCAGTTCCACCACAAGATCAATACTCGCCCGGAGAGCAGTCTCTTCCATCGGCAGAAATCGCTCGCCTGCGTTCTGAATGCTGGAAGGTTGTGTCCTGGTACCGGCTGTAGGGGTCCCGTGTTGGAAGTGCGATTGGAACTTGGACTTGAAAATACTCAGCAGCTGCTTCCGATCGTAGTTTGGAACTTGGAGAACGGTGAAATGGCGCATCAGTCGCAGGAGTGAGACAGGTACTTTAGCATCGGCGCTCAGTGAAGCGTCTTCTATCCGCATCGTAGCGCCAACTTTCTTGTCGAGCGTTACAAACTTCTGTTGTCTTCGGTTGAATGCGATTTGATGATCAAGAAGAAGCCGAACAAACTCCTCTTGCACCCCCACTTCGCCCGACACACCCGAACCAAGATCGTCCAGGAACACGATCGAATATGTCGTCCGTGGTGCGAACAGCTGGGACTCCTCTTTAAACTTTGCTCGCGCCCCCGATAGATCTAGAGATGCTGATGTTGGGCAGAACCACGATGCCGGCATTTTCAACCAGTTCAGTATCCCATGCGACTGGCGCTGGTCGAGAGAGGCGTCAACCATCACTTCCGCGGCTTCGTCGTCCTCGTTCAGGCGCGTTAGCAACCTCAGAAGCGAAGTCTTTCCTGCCGCACTCGTACCAGTGAAGAGAAACGACTGTGACGAACGAATCAGCCGACTGCAAATCCTCAAAAGCGTCCTTGTAGACGGCGCAACGACCACAAACTGAGCGCTGGAAACATCGTACACTACCTGTTCGCTCGCCAACTCGCCACCCAATCCCATCTTCCCAGTGACACTCAGACCAGGACGGTAATGCAGAGGCTGAAGTATGTCCCAGACGTTCCCAAAGTGATCCCCACTGAAGATGCTTCCTGGGAGGTCACACAGGTACTTCAGTTCCGCGAAACCTTTCGCTTGACTTCGAACGAAGTGTTCCATTTTGTGCTTCATTGAGTCGTTCAAGTGACCCGAGAATCCCCATGCGACGGAGAAACACACCAAGAGACTCACTTGGGTGTGCGAGAGCTCCTCCAGGTTTGCTCGATGCTCAAGACACAGCGATGTGACGAGCTTCAAAGCACTCTGTGTCATGTGGCTCACGGAAAGGAGCCCTAAGCGCAGCTCGCTCGGCGTCGGTTTTTCTTGGACATGCCCGGAGTGCAAGCTAGCACCCATACTCTTGTCAGCTCGCCCCATTTCGCTGACAACAAACTTGACGCAAATGGCTACAAGGAGCTCGACTGTTGCAAACACGGTCGCCATGTTGTTCGATGCCTTTGACTCAGCTTGGAAAACCATTTTTTTCTCCCATGACTTCCGCCATGCCTGAATAATTTTGATGTGCGAGAGCGAATTCGATGGCACATATGTGCTCCAGCAATCAACCAGGAGACGAGGCGAAAAATCGCGGAGTTCAATGACCTCGAAGATGAAGCGAACTCGGCTGGTCACATCTTGAGAGATTTTCACGCTGCGTCCATCGAAAAGGTGTAGCCAGGAGCTTGTGTCCGCAAAGAGTTCTTGAAGAGGTTCGAGCCAAACACTGTCAAAACTACCGCCGTCGACGAGTATCCATGTTCTCAGCTGTGAAGAGTATTCGCTTGTTGCTGGGCTTGACTTCGCGGACAATATTTTGCTGATGAGTCCGACGTTCTCGTGGTGTCTGGACGCGCTCGCTGGAAACCCATACAGTTCGTCAAGCGACAGTAAGCTTGGATTCAGTACAATAAGATCCGACTTGCTGCTTCGTGGTGCTCCAGGATTGTGAAGGCGTTGGCATGGATTCGCTGCGCTGACATCCACGTTTATGTCGGTGAACTCGAGCACGGAAAGCGCATGGTGAAGCGTCTTGACGCAGGTTGTCTTGCCGCTCCCCGGTGATCCATAGACGACAATTGCGTGGTTGTTTTGTAGTGCTCGCCAGATGTTCATGCTGATACTGATCTGCGCCTCACTGCTTGCATAGTTTGAATGGTCTAGGCAAATGGACAATGCTTCCGCAAGATCCTCTTCTACTAATCCTCCTTTCGACTTGTCCGCGACCAAGCAGTGCGACAGAGCTAGCTGGAAACACTTTGACGCCAGCTCCTGGTACCTCCGAGTCAGCGCACTGTTGTCGCTCTGACTCAGAACCAGCAAGAAGATATTTTGAATGGCTTTCTTGAAGATACTCTGTTCAATCGCAGCGTTGAATTGGTTGCTCGCACCGGGATTGCTGATACCAGACGATAAGCCTCGTTTACTCGACAAGGAGGAGCTCAGCTGCGCAGGCAATGACTCCGAGTCACTACTAACAGTTCGAAACGAGGTCCTGATGCGCCTCGCTTCTTTAATCACACTGCTCGCCAGACGGTAGCATGCTGAAGATCGCGACAACTCCGATTCGGCTGCAGCGAAATTCGCGAAAAACGTCCCCACTTGAATTTCGTCGGCTTGACTGGATGTGAACCCTTCGAGCAGCAGCAAGCCTTCAACGTAGTAGCTAATGGAAGGCATAACGAGCGCAAGAGGGCGGAACGGAGTCTGGAGTGAATCTAGAAACCCACTCTCTCGTAAACTGTCGTCGCCGATTAAAGGGATGAAGATCGCTGCATGCCCACTGCCTGTGGGTAAACTCCACCTCACTCCAGATGGCACTTGTTGACGATGACGAGTGTGGAATTGATGGTACGCATGGACGAACCTTTCGTGGCACGCTGAGCGGAGCGGGGCTGGCAGTTGAAGAAATTTGTCCAGGCGTAGAAATCCACCCAATGCGGTAGCGGCACTGATGAGCTTTCCGATCATGTCCAAATTACGAACCTGAGGCCCGCAGTGGAAAGAGAAAGATGGCTTCATAAGCACCTGCGAAATGGAGGTCAGTAGCGAGAACTGCTCGTGGTGATGCTTCTGAGGCGTGTACGGAACGATTAGCGCCAGTGAGTGGATTCTCATGGCGCTGAGCACCGCATAGACACATCGCTCAGCCAACGGTGCCACGACAGCATGTCGATTGCAGCCAACGTACTCGTGGCCGATCGGAAGCTCGATGTGGGCAACTTGAGCTTGAAACAGTATTCCGTTGAGGGGGATATTATTGTGGTTCATCGATGCTTGCGGTTCTCCAAACTGGAACCCCAAAAGCTTACTGTCGAGGTCTGATTTCGCTGACTTTGTCATTGAGCGAGCCGAGTCAAGGGAGATCCCTATCTTGAGCTGTATTCTCCAGAAGAGAAGCGCATTTTCTTCTTGGTCTTGCCGCAGCAAATCCACTATATGACGAACCAAATGCAGCTGATGAGAGCAAAGAAGTACGATGCTCTCCACTCGAGAATCGGCTTTGATCAGACCCGAGGGTGGGTTCTTCAACACGAAGATCAGCTTATCAATGGACTGTTCAGTCTGCTTCTTGAGGTCGTTAAACACGCTGTAAACTTCGGGCTGTTCCCGGGACTGCTGTCGCTGATGCTGCTGATAATGAAGAAGTGCTTGATCCATGTGATACCTGAAGCGGAGATTCAGCGCTAGTAGTGTTGACTGTGGTAGCATGGTTTGGCACATTCTCTTCTCGACAAGAGCGACTGCCACTGGTGCGAAATTGCCGTTGCCCAGAAGTGTTTGGACGGATGTTCGCAGATGGCTCGTTACAAGAGCTGCGATCTCTTCTTCGAGGCGACAAAACCAAAACTTGATACGTCCAATCTTCAGTACCGCCAGCTTGAACTCAGCTTGCATTGGCAACAGCGTACTCTCGATTCCTCGAATTACAATCGATCCGCTGTCGCTCTGATGGAGATCTCCGATATTCAAGTGGTCGCTCATTTCTTCAATATTGCTCCTTCCGGCATACTCACCCCCAGTAGCAGTAGCAATGTTTAACTGCCGATCAGTCCTCTTCAATGCGCTGTCTCCGATTGTAAATGCGTCCACGTTCGGGAAGCAAATCGATAAACTGTGCTTGACCTGCTTGACGTCGTCTTCTCGAATCAAGAGCTGAAGAAATTCGGCATCACTAAGACAGTATAATCGCGGCGCAATATCTCGAAGCGAGTTGAAATACTTGTGAAGAAGCTGAGCGCCAGCTTCACAGCTACTCGAGCTTTCATCAAAGTCAAACCCATCAAACGCTGCCACAATATCGTTGAGTGAGCAATGGAACGGAGCAGCACCAAACTCGTCAGCTGGCTTATCAGGAGTGACATCTGCGTTGCTTCGTCGAGCTTGATTGGCGACTAAAGGAGGCTGTAAATCACGGAGGTTGCTAACATGTTGGCAAACAGCACGTCGGATGCGATCATTCCAAGCTTGACTTGCCCTCTTGAATGCTGCCCAGTGCAAACCCTCTTCGTGAGTTTTATCACCAACAGAACCGCTTGATTTTGTGGGCGACGATGGTTTTCTGTTTGTAAAAAACTCATCCGTGTCGTGAAGCTTCGTCATCTCGCAAACGTAGAGCCACTTGCTCTGAAAAGACTGGATCTGCTCGCAGACAAAAATCTTATTCTCGATCTCACCGCAAAATGTTAGAAGCACGTCCAGTTCTGGATTCTGTTGATGCAAGTACAACTTGATACCGAGCAGCAAGTCCTCGAGTTCAACGAGGACGTTCTGAACATTTTCGCACCGGATGTTGTAGTTCTCTTCGAAAACTTCAACACTCAGTAGCGCCAGTCGCTGTCGCGCTTGCGCCATTTTCATGTGAACCTTTGATTCCACGATGGTCTGACCGCAAAGACGAAGAAACGCTTCCATTTGCTGCTGTGAACAGTGGGCTCCCCAGTGTTCTTTCAGAAGGCGTAAAGTGAATTGATTTCTCGATGTACTTTTCCAGTCAAAAGATGGCAGAGACCGTAGCATCTCGTCCACGATTTTCCATCGCTCTTCCGAGAACAAACCACTGGATACCGCTTGGAAAACCCGACAGTCTTTCGCCATTTGCTCGATACTCTGATCGAAAACCATCGCCAATTCCAGATCCTTCGCTAGGAACAATACATCGTCTGCCTTTTCACTTGAGCCAAGTCCCGGTCGAAATAAGCGAGACGACGCATGGAGAAGTCGACGTCGAAATTGCCGTACTCTGTTCATGACCATCCCGGGGTGAATAGACGTCAGCGGTAAGGTTTCCCACTTTCTCACCAGCTTGTTCCACGAATCGAACCACTTTCGTAGATCTAGCGCAGTGACAATGTGCTGGAGAAGGAGCTCACTCGGGAGTTTCTGAGCATCGATCGAGAGTGGCGGTGTTCCATTTACTTCAACTAGCAGGGACATTTCCAAACCCATTTGCTGGAATTCAGCGACTGCACGATGCTCGCGCTCATACAAATTGAACTGACGTTCCACGCTTTTGCACTCAACCTCCATATCGACGAGGTTCTCCAACCTGCGAACGATGTTGCCCATCTGTGCACTAAAATCTCTCTCCCGCCGCTTGGCAACCACGTGGCTCTCGTCTCGAGAACCAGTCAGTTCTGTAGGACGCATTGGAATCGCTTCGTACTCTCTCCGGATAAGATCTAGCTGAACAGTGATGTACTCGTCCGTTTTGGCAGTAAGGTCATAGAAGCTCCGGCGATGTTCGCTATCGCGATCTTGGACTCGCCCCAGACACACCATCAGCGTTTCAAAAGTCGACTCCCACTCACGCTCCAGCTTTCGCAACTCTCCGTCATCCCCATCGGACTCAGAAGGAGGTGGCTGACGCTCTCGAAGTAGTTCCTGAAGTTTTACCAGGTTCTCGCATTTCGCATCGAACCTTTGGCGAAACGGATGGGACGGCAGCATGTCAACGACATGGGTAAGCCACATATTCGCATCTTCGAAGTTTATCGGGATCTTCGTCACTTTTTCGATTTTGCCATCAACTTCGCGAAGAATGTCCCGCAAGAACGACTTGTAGATTCCAGGTAGAGCTCGATCCATTTCCCTCATTCTTTGGGACGCATGCTCACAAATTTTCGCGATCAATCGGCGTTGATCCACCAGCAAACAACCGATCTGGAGCAACGATGGAGATCCTTCCGCATAATTCAGGAAAGCTGCCCAGGATTTCTGTTCGTCTTCGTACTGCTGTGCACTCACAGTATCCAGCATAGCAGAACAGTCGACTCCATCCAGCGCCAGAGCGTCTTCTTGGCATGTTTTGCTCACAAGATTCTTTTCGGCATCCCTTATTGCGTTGAGGCAATCCAAATGCGCAGTCTTCAGAGCTCCGAGCTGTTGGAAGTACGTTTCCAGAGCATGGCGAATATCTTGCAGTTTCTCCGCGAAAGCTTGAAGAACGGCAGCAGAGGGTTTCCCAAGGGATTGAAAGAAGTCACTTCGATATTGCGGTGCAAAAGGTGTGAGGACTTGGGAAAATCTGGAATGCATTGACTTGGGGGCAAAACAAAGAGGTTGAATTAGCCGCTGTGCATGGTGCTTCGAAATTGGCAAATTTCGCTACTTACAATGATCGGGGTCTCGTCCATCGCAGCCATGTAGTCACCGATAACTCCATGAAGCAGTTCCAGTACTTGTATCTTTGATGGAGTGAAGTCCAGCGGAGGAACTGGGTTATCTGCTTGAAGAAAGCCTTCGTCTTTTTCGAGGACTGCATACAGAACTGGAAATGAGCCCGCGCTCTCCTTCACTTGAAAGCGAGTATCGAATTGCAGCAGATCACAATGAGCACTTTCGCTTCCCTCAAATACGCCAAGCCGTGTGGTTTGACTCTTCGCTCCTGGAGTGGTTGGTGGGCAACTGGATTTGGCCGCTGAGATCTCACTCGCTTGTGAACACTGGGCATGCTGGCCTGCAGTTTCTTCACCGCAAACTTGAGCATGTAAATCCGAAAGAAACAAATCCAAATGTCGAAAGAGGGACTCTGCGACGTGGAAATCAGCCAGCCGGAGAAAGTTGAACATTCGCTCTCGAAGACTTGAAACTTGGAGCGATGAGGATAAAGCTGACGCGCTCGAGATCGAATATCTATCTTCTTCCTTCCCGTGAAAATGTTGAGTCTCACGCGAGATGCACTCGCAGATTCTGGAGATCCTCAATCTCACACACGCTTTGGAATTATCGAGACGCTCCTTTTGCAACTAAAATGAGAGTTAACACAGAAGCATAGTTAAAGTCTCCATTGAAAGTCACAGATAGAGTCTCTATCAGCTGTGTCCATACCTTCAAATACTTGTCGAGGGTGTAAGTTGTAGCGGGCTCTAAGTACTGCGTTCTTGCTTGCTCTTCGATCTGCATGAGATGACACGTAGGTACAACGAATAAGTACAAACAAGGGTGAAGGCACACAGAAAAAGTGGGCCCCAATATCTCAAGCATACCTCGATGCAGACTGCGCGGACTTTCAGCAGGATTTGACCAGCGACCGGGTGGCACGTGAAGAGACTGCACGCCAAGTACGCCTGCGTACGAAGATGTTTGTTTCGCACAGTTTTCCTTTTCCATGAGAAAAAGAACAGCATCTGCTGGATGCGCTGCAGGCCTTTCATCATCGTCATGTGGTCGAATGCTCGCTTTTCGTCCACCCAGTCGGCAATCTCGAAAAAATCAGTCACCGCACTGTTCTGGAAATGCGTAAATCCGAGCGAGCCGAGCGTGAAATAGTCTCGTTCACCGTCTACTACGTGTGCTTCCTCTGTAAGTTGGAGCCAGTAAACGTTTCGAAATCCGCACGGTGGAGATCTGTCGTAGATGAGGTACAGGACGTCTTCCTCCCGCTCAACCTTGCGCTGGGCGTCTGCAGTAATGTTGAGTGATGGAGTCCATGATCAGCGTTTCACTTTTGGCAATCTCCCATAGCAGACAAATAGCAACGAACACCACACTTACGTTTGCCTTTTGGAATGTCAGACCGTCGCACTACGCATTTGCTGCGGATGACTTGAAGCGTGTATCGCATGATCGCGTTGTCTTTTCCATACTCTATGCACAACATAGCACATCACACCAATGAGATGACTTCGATCGTAATCAAAACATGAACAAGTTGAGCAATCGCTTACTCTTTTCAAAGTCCGAGACAGAAATCGTGTGATGATGAGATCGACGCAGGAGTTGGGGTGGGCTGCGTACAGGAGCCAAATGCCGCCGACCATCTGCGTGTATACCAACACCGTCGGGACCTCGGGTTGCAGTGTCGTCTTCACTTTGGTTTGACTTCAGGTGTGGTGTTTCTGATGCGTGAGATCGCTCCGCTGGAGCGTACAACTGTTGAGCTTGTGTGCTGCTGCGAGAGTTCTTTTGATGGCGGAGATTAATACGGTCCAGTAGTGATTGATGCGCCAGCTGCTGCGGCTGAGCTGTCAGTTGCTCGGTAACACTGAGACTTGAGCTGATACTCGGCGAGCTTCTTCTCCCACGTTTTCCTGTATTCATGATCAATTCAACTCCTTCACTCTGCTCACCGCTTTCCAATTCTGCAATGCACAATCAGACCCTCGCTGCCAAACGCCGCTTGGAATCAGATCTGATCACACGAAACGGCGCGACCATAAAATCTTGGCTAACGCTACACAAAGATGTGCGCTTTCTCCACATCACTACTCGAGCCAGGAGTTGTTGTTGGAACTCTCCAGCATCGCTTGAAAAAACGCAAAATCCATTTGCGCAGTGTCGGCTCTTTCTTCCCATCTGTGAACGACGAGTGAGATTCCCGCATGTAATCCAAAACTGCTTTCACATCAGTTCCTGATGGCAAGCAAAGAGCAAGCGATGATGTTAGAAATCAATATGGTAAAAAAACAACGATAATGACATATATCGCGAACTCACCCTGCCCTTTTTGATGACGATCCGTCACCCAGGTCAGCAATTCATCTTCAAATGTACAGCTGCTTCGTCGACCACCACCAGCGAGACGAAAACGCTTCTTCTCTGACGTCGCCAACTTGTCACGAATACTATTCCAGTACGCGAGCGTATTCTGGCTTTTCAGACCGAGCTCCTCAGTCACTTCGCTCATGGTTTTGCCCTCGTCCAGTTTCCGCAATGCGTTCAGCTTGAATTCATTTGAGTGAAGCACGTACCCGTCAGGACAGCCTCTCTTTTCTCGCCGCCTCGTCTGGCCACTTGTGGTGGACGGAAGAGACGACGCCACTCGTGGCTTTGCTGTAAATGTTGTTGAAGAAGTAGACATCGCCATTTCTGGATCTGATAGACTGGCAGTCGAAGCAGCAGGTTCTGCGATGTTATCAGCCGGCTCCGGTTCAGTTTCATCACCAGCAGGTAATGCAGCGAGCGAATCTTTCGACGAAGACATTCCTGGCGACAAGTGCCTCTTGAGAAAGCGCGCGATCCACATCTTCAGCGCTGCTGCTGTTCTCGTCGTCGCGTACTCTGGATAGGCAGAAACCATGTAGTTGAAGATGTCCTGTTTCGTAATCGGGGTCTCTCTGTGAGACAGCACCCACTCCAGGAGCTCTTGCTCTTGAGCAAATCCGGCTTTCCGTCCGTGCTCAATGAGATGGCTACGAGTTGCCAGCTGTTGGCTTGCCTCATCTCGTTGATACTTCCAATACACCAACGTGGTTGTGCTTTTGAGACTGAACTCGTTTGCGACTTTCGCCAAATTTCCTGTTTCTTCAAGCCGCTGGATGGCGCCGAGCTTGAATTCCTCTGGAAACCGATCGAAGTGCTTGATCCCAGATGGATCCGAATCAGGAAGCACGCTTGGCGCCTCGACTCGGTTGTATATTGCCAAAAACTGGGTCAACCACTCAAACAGTGTCGCGACATTTTCAAGAAGCTCGGGGAACTTCGACTCGATAAACATCAGCACATCGTCCTGGGAAGCTGGGAGCCCTGTAATGACACAGATAGACGTGTACACAAAGCAACGCATTAGTTTTCGAGTAAGCCCATCAAATGTGTAAATCCGCAGAGCTTCTTACCCGGATCCGCAGATTGACATGCTTGAATCCACTGCAGCAGCTCAGGCTCGTACTTCTCAAAACCGCTGACTATTTCATGGATCGCTGGCGTCTCGTCTGGAACAAAATGTGTAGCAATGCTTGTAGTTGCAGGCGAAGACGAGCTTGAGATATCTGTCACTGCGTGGGACGTGGCTGCAATCTCGTTTGCTGAATGCAACTCACTTGTCGTTTCTCGAGACTCTATCGGCATCAGCGCCGAATGCGTTTGCGTTTTCGCGTTCTCACTTAAAGTGCTGACATCTTCTGCACTCTCTTGGGGCTGAGCGGTGTTCTGAGGAACGTCGGCATTGTTTGCAGGCTCAGTGACGTTTCCAACACCCGCTGCATGCACATTCAATCGCTCTGCCTCACGTTCAGCTGGTTGAGCGTCGTGCTCGGGCGCCTCCACCATCACATGCTCTTCTTCAATGTCGTCGTTGCCGTCGTGCTCGACAACGTTATCCATTGCAGCATCAAACAGCTCAAAGGACCCAAGTCGTCTCTGTCGCTCGCTTTCGAGGCTGGAGTCCACATCATTGTTGTGCGCATCGATCTCGCTCTGGTGGTCTGTCGGCAGCTGTAGTAGCTGCATCTGCGGCTGCTGGTGGGCGTCTACGCCGCCAGCTAGTGCGTCCGCAGCGGCGATCTTGAGTGCTGCTGCCGTCTCGTTCTTCTCCATTTTTTCCGTTGTTGCTTTTTTGTTGTTGGTAGAATTTCAAAAGGAAACCCCGCGCAGAACAGCACACAAGTGCAACCTTCGTTGCGTTACCTTCGCGCGACCTGCTTTTCAACCATTGTGTCTCGTCCAGTACTTTTGAAAAAGTGGGAAACAAGTAAGGCACTCTTTCTTTTGAATGCTGCGGTGTTATTTTGGGTGAATGTTCGATGAGGTTGCTTGAAGCCAGCCGCAGCTGATTGGTCAAGCGCTTCAATGTTCAAGTTTCATACAAACAGCAAGTGAGCGTGGACACGCCCAAAATACTTGTTTGAGTGTGTCCACGTTCACTTGCTGTTTGTATGAAACATGAACATTGAAGCGCTTGACCAATCAGCGTCCAGAACGAGAGTCGAATCGCTGATTGGCCAAATATATAAAGTCAATTGCTGTCTTATTTTTCAGGCTGTTGTAAAGGTTACATTCTAATCGATTTAAACTAAACGTGTGGTTGGAATCAGGGGACCGACTTCAGGTATAAATGACCTGAAATTTCATTTTATTTCGAATTCTAATGCGACCAGCAAACCTTTTTTTTATCAAAATAAGGAGGGTATCGATTTCACACTCCTTGCTGCTTCAATTCGAAAAGGTGGACAGGCAGTCAAAATGGCGCACGAAGATGTGCGCCGAGAGGTTGGCGACGAAGCCGTCTGGTCGCTCTCCACCGCCAAGCCCGGCAACGGCGTCGACCAGCTGCGCGACAGTGAGTGCTCGCGACGCTACTCGCAGTCACGCGGACGTTCGTACTGACAGCATGCTCACTCTCTCTTTCTGTCTCCAACTGCAGACAATGTTGACACGTATTGGCAGTCGGATGGGAGCCAGCCGCACTTGATCAACATCCAGTTCCACAAGAAGATGACGCTGAAGGAAGTGGCGCTCTATTTGGACTACAAGCTAGACGAGAGTTACACGCCCAAGAAAATATCGATCCGCTGCGGCTCGACGGTACACGACCTGAAGGAGATCCACGCGCAGAGCATTGCCGAGCCAAACGGCTGGGTCACGATCCCGCTAAGTGTCTCCGACGAAGAAGACGAGGTGAGAAAAGATCAAAGCTGCATTTGGTTGTGCGCGTTGGCTTTTGCTGACTATTTGTACATCTGTCTTGCTGTGAATACGTATGCTCAGCAGACCCCTCTGCGAACCTTTTTCTTGCAGGTGGCGATCATCGCGATGCACCAGAATGGTCGCGACACGCATATTCGGCAAGTGAAAGTATACGCTCCAAGGGAGCCGAATGTGCTGGACCGATCCGTCCCAGAGCCGTCAACCGAGCAGTTTTGGGCGTTTTCGTGCATACGGTGACACGAGTTGCTGCTGGCGGCGAGCGCTAACTTAAAAATACTTGATCTTGGTTTTCAGTGGGAAGAATACGATAACTAATTGCGAGTGAATCAACTGTGCTAGATTGACTGTTAAGCGAAGAAATAAACCAAGCAGCGGATGAAAGAAGCGACAATCAACGCCACATGCGTTTGGCGCGAATTGTCGCGTCGTAGCTTCTTCGCTGAGTGGCATCAGAGAGCACTTGGTAAGCTTCAGTGATGCATTTGATCTCGTCGCCTCCGGTCGTGTTCTGGTTTTTGTCTACCCAAAAGAAAAAAATCAAACCACCAAGTAAGTCTTGTAGATCCGCTAGCACCTGTCGTAACAGTGTGTGTCTTGCTACCTGGATGATACTGACGCACCAGCACGCGATACGCGATCTTGATCTCGTCGCTAGTTGCGCTACTGCGCACTTTCAAAACGTCGTAAAACGTTCTGTGGCGGCTCTTCTCGAAGTCTTGTCGAATATGCTGGGCTCGCTGAGCTCGTTCTGTATCTCGGCGGTGCTTCATCGCTGCTTCCGCGTCAAGGCGCCTGCTTGCGCTGGTCTCGGTGCTGGTAAAAGTTTACATTTTGACCGGGTAAGTAGATGCACGACAGGCATGTCTGCGAAATATATGGTACTTACACAAGAATGCGGCTGTGCACCAGTGCCTTTTGCATTTGCAAAATCGAAGACTTGGAGTCTTGGTGCAGCGCTTCTTCGATCACTCGCATCGCGTCGTGCCATCGTCTCTCGTCGATACACAATTGAATCCGCCGTGCAAGCACCTCCAGCCTTGGATTTTCTTTCCACGCTGCTGGCTGATTCATCATCGAAGCTGGACTTTTCGATGGGGCAGCAGAAGCCGAGTGCTGAACTTTAGAGAAGTCGAGCTTTGCTTTCGCGGACGACATTGGCGGTTTTGCTGACCGTACAGAAGCAGGAAATCGCGATCGAAAGCTTGGGCTCAGGAACGCTTCGCTGGGAGTCCGCGGTGGGCAAGCAGCGCTCACGCACTGAAATGACTGGGAAGGCTTGGGTTTGGTCGATGATGGATGGATTCCGTTGACTCGATTGAGCCGTTGGAGTGGTGTTTCAGCCCTGCGAGGAGGTGCTACGCCGAGTCTGAATATCGGTGGGCTTGCCGTGGGCACATTGCCGCCTGGAGTCAAAGGCAACTGGGGTCGGGGCGTCGCAATTCTTTTGCTTTGTCGTGGTTGTGTTGTGTCCATCCTGTGAAGCGGACTTGCAAAGGTAGTGGTGCATCGTGAGCCACTAGCCATAGGCATATCAGCATTCGATGTCGATGGACGTGACGCTCGGGATGTACCCTGAGCATCGTTAATTCGCTTCATCCGCTTGCGTGGCGCTATGTCACTCACGAGCTCGGCTTCGCTGCAAGAGAAGGGCTTCTATGCTACTGGCAAAACAAAGACAAAGCGAAGCATGGTTAAGGTTCCCCACCGAGCCACACAAGTAAAGCAATCTCAAGTGTCGCATCCTCCACAAGAAGTCCTTCGACGCAGGCCATGTAACAATGCGCACAAAAAACCGAACACACGTACGCACATACACGACACCAATACCCATCTGACGGAGTACTAGTACCGGATAGCGCTCTTTCTTGGTCTGTGGGGGCGGGTGAGAGTTTGCTTCCCTCTCGTCATTTCGCATCTCGACGGCTTTTCTTGGTGCTGATGAGCAGCAAGAGAAGCGAGAGGCAACAAAGTGACCATCACTCCTGCTCACATTTGATTTTGGGTTGCTGAGTTTATTTTGGGTTCCTGGACAACTTTCCGACCAGGCAAATTTCAAAGGCATGTCACCATGACACTCACTGCATTCCGCAAGACAAGAATTGTCGAGTGCTCACCTACACGCTGTGCGTTACGGAGCATTCCACGCAGATCGGTGGTAGATAAGGAACCTACTGCTACGACAGAGACACATGGCACAAGTGTACGCCATACTATATAACAACGTGTTCTGCCGCCAAGGGTGTATCTATCGCACGCTGTTCAATCCCATGCTCTGAACAGGAACCAGGAGGGACACGAGGAGAAGTGAGCGAACGCATACGCTATTGTTTTCGATTCGGTTGATTAAACGCAGTGGTTGGACCGGGCCAGGGGAGGGGAGGGGATGCAGCTCCGACTCGGCTCGTTCCGTTCTCAGCTCGAGTCTTCGTCGCTCTGATCGTACTCGGGGTCCTGGTACTGCGCGTCGCCGGCTTTGCGGCGGAACGCCGAGGACGCCTGCCTCGATTTCGCCTGCAGTAACGTATGACTGTCATTTCATAGATGGCAAGCGGAGTCCCGTTCAGTTAGTCTTATCACCCATGTCCCGACATGACCAATAAACAATCCTCCCCTGTTGTGTACCTGACGACGCCAATGCGCAGGTCAAAGTTCTTAATCTCGACGCTGAGCGTCTTGAGCGCCTCCTTGATCTGCACGAGCGGCGACGTGTCGGTCATCTTGCTGCCGCGGTCATCCATCACGGTCTTGGTCTCGCGCAGCTGCTCCGCGATCTGCGCGTGCTCGTTCGTCATGACGTTCACCTTGTCCGAGCCTTCCTTGCAGCGGTCCGAGATCACCTGGAGCTTCTCCTTGAGCTGATGGTACTCCTGGCGTAAGTCCTCGTATTGATTGTTGATGAGCTTCTCCTTCGTGCCCATACGTTGGATCGTCTCAGCAAGCTGGCCGCCGATGATCTTGAGCTGGTTATTCGCCAACGGTAGTAGCTCCTTGATGATCTGAAAGAGTAACCCCAGAGACGAATTAGGAAGTAGCACGCAAACCTCTGAGCTCAGCTCAACAACGAACAATTTTGTATGCATGGCAAACCAATTCACTCACGGTCTCGTGCTTCCGGGTTCGCTCGATATGCGCATGCCACTCCTTCCCGTCGTCCTCCTTGACACGCAGCTTGAGCTTCGGGCCAACGCGCTCAAGCTCTGTCTTCCATAGCAGAGGGTCCACCTAATCATAACACATCACATCACAAAATTACCATTTGTCATAAGCTGTAGCACCAGCCTCCTGCATGCACTCTAGCTTTCATACCTCGCTGACGATCATCTGCTGGAACGACTGCTCCAGCTCGTCCTGCTCGCCACTCTTCTCCCTCGCGATATTGCTGTAGAGTTCCTCCTCTTCTTCGATGGGGACGTCCTCGTCGGCGTCCACCTCGGCATCTTCGTCCACTTCTGCTTCGTCCGCAAAGTCCTCTTTCGGGTAGCTCGGCCGCGTCCATCCAAAGTTCCGCGCGGCGAGCGCCTTGTCGCACATGAAGTCCAGTGCCGCGCACGCGGCTTCGCCGTAGCTCAGGCGCAGCTTGGACGCGGGAAAATCGAGAGGGAAGCCCAGCACTTTGAGCGCCAGGATGAACTTGTTGATCTTGGTGTTCGGGTCGTCGTACTTGTCGAGCACAAAGTCGTGGTTCGCCTGCTTCATCAAGTACTGGATCAGGTCGATGAAGCTCGTAAACTGCGCACTAATAACACAAAGGACGAGTGTTTAGAAACCCAGGCACTTGGTGCGAGTATGTATGCAGTGACTGAACAGTCTGCCTTTCTTACTTCGGATTGCTGAACGTCATGACCGCGAACTGCGTCTCGGTGAACAGCGCGATGCCCTTCTTCTTGATGTACTCGCGCTCATAGTTGAGCGCGCGGAGCTTTTCGAGCACGTTCCCCATGAGCGTCACGCTCACATCCTAAAGTGCAGCCAACGAGGAATTATATGGTTGCATTGTTTGTCAGATCAAAGAGATTGGATGCAATGAGACCATACTGCAGAATACTCGTGAGCCACTTCACTTACATCCCTCGCGGCGACCTCCTGGCCCTCCCCTTTGTTGTTCTTGTCCTGCTCTTCCGCGTCGTCTGCCATTGTCGCTGACTATTAGATGGATAGTCGAGTCTCTTTTGTTCCTCTCAACACTGCGCTTCAAAGCTCCACTGCCGCTTCACCGATGGGGACGCGAACCGACGCGACTCTGACTGCGAGGGTTTACAAAATAATGACAACAAAAGTCGAAAATGGTTCAAAAACAAACGCACTTGCTACTTTCAAATTTGTTCACATTATCATTCACTCAAATAGCAGAAATCAAGGCCAGCCATGGAGAAAAAAGGCGATGAGAGAGAGAAAGAGAGAAAGAGAGAGAGAGAGAGAGAGAGAGAGATGGAGGCGAGCGAGATATTTACAACAGCATCCACTCCCTTTTCCCTTCCCTTTGGCCTGAAGTGAGTTCTCTCGATTACACTACTGGACGCGCACCGCCCGTTTCTCGCCAACAGCCGCCATGGAACTCTCGTCGCCTGTTCCCGAAGAGCTCTTGCTGTTGCTTGTTCCAGATTTGTTCTTGGACTTGCTGCTGTTGCTAGCAGCGGTGGTGCTGCTCGTGGTGCTGCTACTATTACTACTATTGTTGCTCTGGCTGCTTCGAGGAGAAGCAGATGGCGCAGTCGGCCACGCAAAGGAGTGGCCGTACCCTGGGGTCATTGGCGTCATCGCCAGCGGCGTCTCCATCCCCGAGAGCGACTCCGTGTCGCTGCTGTCGTCATCCTCATCGTCCTGCTCGTGGTCCTCGCCGCCAGGCTGGTCCGAAGGAGACTTTCTTAAATACTTGCGCGCTCGCCACACTCGGCAGTGCGACTTCCAGCGGATCTTCACGGCGTCTTCGGTGCGACCCGGAAGCATCGCGGCAATCACCGACCACCGGTTGCCAAGGCGCGCCTGGGCTTCCAGAATGATACGATCTTCTTCCGGCGTGTAGGCTCCGCGTACGATGTTCGGGTCGAGGTGGTTGTGCCAGCGCTCGCGGCATTGCTTGGACGTTCGTCCCGGGATCTTCGCAGCAACTTCACCCCAGTTCTTTTGCTCGCTTGCAACGAGTCGGCGCAGCAAATCGTCTTCTTGAGGAGACCAATGGCCCTTGACAAGCCCCGGCGCCAACACCTTGGTCCAGCGTTGCAGGCACTGCGTGTGGTTCCGTCCAGGCACCTCAGCAGCGATCGCCTTCCAGTTCTTCTCACGGTGGCTCTCGACGGCTTGACGAAGCGCTTCGTCTTCCTCTTTCGTCCATCGGCGAGGGTTCGCCTTGCGCACAGGGTGACTCCGCTCGATGATCGCGTACGCCGTGGATGGAGGCAGTCCGAGCGGGCCAGTGTGAGGCGTCGCCATGAGCTGCTTCGATGTGATGCTCTTCCGCTTCACTGGAGAGGTCTGGTCGGTGCCCTGGTTGAATGTGCGGTAGAATCCCGTTGTCGTCACTGGCGTCACGGACGTCGGCGAAGGTTCGACCTTGGGGTGCATTGCGCCGAGAGTGATAGACGATGGGTTTGATTCACTCGGAGGCGCGACGCTCTTCCAGTCTGCGATCGGTGCGATCTGCCCGTTCATGGTGTTCCGTCCTCGACTGGATGGCGTAGGAAGCATCTGGTGGCCGAACATGTTGGTTGCCTCTTGGTTGTGAGCCGGCGACCCAAGTGGCGCAAGCAACGGTCGTGAAAAGATGCTCGGGAGCGTGCCGGACGGCGTCGCTGCGCCACTGTTCATCTTGTTGGCTGCAAACATGTCTGGCTGGTGGAAGATCGGGCTTCCCAGTCCCAAGAGCGACGGGGTTTGCGGCGCGGTGATCGACAGTGGCGAGCGCGCGCTCACTCCAAAGCTCTGCTGGAAGCCCATGGCGCTCGGGTACGCCGCGTTCCTGCTACTACTAGTACTGCTGGTGCTCGCTTGGCTCGGGGTCTGCACTTGCGGTCTCACCAGTTGGCTCGCAAACAGCTGCGCGGCACTGACATTCTGCAGCTTCTTCTCCTGCTCGGCGTTCACGCGTGGGGTCTGCGCGCGGAGCCCCGTGAGCGCCTGTGCGGCTTCTTCTTCGTGGATAGACGCGCGCCCCGTGTCGCTCTCGGATGTCTCATCACTCTCCTCGGCGCCGTCGCTCATGGGCACCGGTGGTGGTGCCACCACAGGCTCTAACTTGAGCTGCTGCTGGCTCTGCCTCTGTAGCTCTTCGGCGTCCTGCTGCGCTTGCTGCTTCTTCTTCTCCTGCTGCTGCTGCTGCTGCGCGTGCTCGAGCGCCATGCGCGACGCGTCCTGCAGCGTGGCCATCATCGAGAGGTTGTCCTGGAACATGATCCGCAGCGACTCGAGCGCGGCGCCGGCGTCCTTCTGCTGCAGCGACGTGAAGAATGCCACGATGCGCGCGTACTGCTCGCGCGCCTCTTCCAGGATCGCCGAGTTGCTCGAAGCCGACGCGCCAGATGGGAGATCTTGAAGTGCGTGCGCGACCAGCAGCTGACCCACGCGCGTCGCTTGATCTGCTGGACAAACAAATGCGAGCACAAAGCAAACATGTGTTTGTTGTTGGTTAATAACAACTTCAGCTCACAAAACAAAACAAGCAAGCAAACACGCAATTGCAACACACAACGTACCCATGGATCGGCTTGTGTTGCTGTTGTTGTTCGTGCTGTCGTTGTTGTTGTTGTTGTCGTTACTGGTATTGTGCTTCTCACGCAAGTGGGTGAGCGATTGCTCCAGATCCGCGGCCGCGAAGCCGCAGTACGCGCACTGCACTGCGGCGCGTGGTGAGGGCGCAAAGGAGGAGGAAGAAGAAGAAGAGGATAACGAAGACGACGGGATGTCCGAGGGCTCGTCGCTCTTGCGCTTCTTGGACGTGCGCGCTTGCTGCGCCGATTCGGACGCTGCTGCTGTCATGCTGCACGCTTGCTTGCTGTGTGCTTGCGGGGGTTGTGGTTGTTGTTGCTGCTCGTCTTGCCTGCCTGCTTCCCTGTGTATCTGTCTGTCTGACTGCACGAGATCGATTAATGCAATGTAGCGACTGACTCGACGGTTCGCCTCGCCTCGCGTTGACCTGACCTTGTTGGACGGACGTCTGGTCTAGATTGCGAGAGAGGGAAAGGAAGGTTGTGCGCGAGCGCGTGTGCCCTGTGTGGCGGTCGGTGGCTTCGCTTCCGACTTCCACGAAGAACAAATTTTGAACTGAAATCCTGCCAAAAAGAAAACCACAAAAGGCTCAGAACAGAAAACAAGCGAGAGTGTGGACCGAAAGAGCAAGTTGCTCTCTTGCTTGCTCGACCGACTGGTCCCGCAAGCTCCACACAAACAACAAGCAGGCTCGCTGTGCGTGTGCATCCCCCCTCCACTTGCTTGTTTTGCTTTTTGCATGCTTGGCAAACTCCACCCACCCACCAACTGCGTCCCAATTATGAGTTTATGCAGGTTTGTACCTTCAATTATTTATATTTTGGGTAGGTATCGAAAAAAATTCGCCCATTTCTAACGGTAGGGTTAGGGGAAGTGGGAAGCAGGTTGCTGTATCTGGGGCGAGGCTTCTCTCTGTTTTGGGGGAGCATACTGAAAGCAAGAGGTGCGAAGTCAGGAGCCACCGTTTCTGCACTCTTACGCGTTGCCGCTTGGGAGGGGTCGTCTCGCACTCTTCAGTTGGCTCCCTTTTTCCTGAGTCAAAAACCGAGAGGAGCTTCGAAAGAGAGTTTGATTTTGATAGAGAGAGAGAGAGAGAGAGTGAGAAAAAAGAGAAAAGGAGGAGCCACTTTTCCCAGAGCCAACGCGATTTGGATCTCGGATTCCGGACCCACTCGCACACACTCCTGTCTGCACACGCTTTTCGCCGAAAGGACAAAGGCGACTGGTCGCATGTATTTCGACTTGTTTTGGCTTGGCTTGGCTTTGCTGGTGTCACAAAACGCGCTGAGATGATGCAATTTTCCCATGCTCCAAAATTGGGGACTCGACTGAATTTTAGTATGGATGGCGAGTGTCAAATCATGCAGCAGCGAGAACCGCCAGATCCGCGCTGAATATCCATCCCATCCTTCCATAAAAAGCGAAAAAGCTAACCCAACTGAGACCGGGTGTTCAGCACATAAGTTGACTTGTGTGTCCGCAACGGTAGAGGAGAGCGAGCATCGCGCTCGACTGCGTTCGCGAAACGGCCCCAAGATTCTATTTTCTGAAGACCAGCACACGAATGGCCGACGCACACACACACAGAGCAAACAAGCAGGATTTTGAGCAACAAGCAACCCTTGCTTATTGCCTCGCGCGCGTTCGAATCGAAGGATCTCGATACATTTCAAACTCAGGCGAAGCAGTGGCTGTGAGAGGACGGCGTCCGTTTTGCTTTTGTACCAACATGTGCCTTTATATTCTTCCATTTATCATTGGCAAGGACAGACAAGGCGGCTCCGTTTTAAATTCTTGTGTGTGAAGGCGCCATTGCTCTGGCTCTGGCTCTCGCCTTCAACGCCGTCTCATCCGCCTCACCCATCCGCCTTCCCATTCTCACTGCCTTTGGAAGCTCCACGGCTGACTGAACGAGCAGCTGAATACTGTCCCTCCTCCAATTTCGTTCTCCGACTCCTTGCGTGGGTGGATCTCCCGAAAGGACACCAAAAAATGTAAACAAGCAACCAGCCAAACAAAACAAGCAAATCTGGCAGTTGCGGCTCTTGCTCTTGCATTTGCTTGCTGGCGTCGCTTGGTAAAATAACGAGACGCATTCACACAAGATCGTCACTCTGTGACTCGCTGACTTAACTGCCGGTGCCCTTTCAGGGAGAAAGTCAGTGCTCGCAGCTAGCTTTTGTGTGCGGCTCTTGCAAAAGCGGTGAAGCGAGCAACAAACAACACAAACCCTGCATGGGATTCTCAATCGCATGTGAATCAATCGTGCGAGTGCATTGTGAGTCCATAATAATGCGATGTTTATTGCAGCGAGCTTTAGCTTTCCTTGTCAGCAACAAAGACACTGGCGCGCTGCTCCCAAGCAAGCTTTTACGCTGCGTCTCGCACACACACACACACCGCAAGCAAGGTGCACAAGAAGAGCAGCTGACACCTTTGTCTTCTTGTTTTGTTGACGGAGACACTCGCTCATTCGTTACGTTCGAAAGTCTAGGTACACTGTACCCATTTAAATTGCCATATTTTCAACCAATCATCTTGCAATGTTATTTGCCAAATCATAATACAAACGCATCAATTGGATTCTTCTATAATCACATAAAACGTATAACTATATATATGTGTAAGACACATAACAAAAACCTGCAAAATATTATGCGCATTTACACCAGTGGTGCGTGCGATTGGCTATTGCCACTTACATGCCCAACGCTCTTTCAACACCAAAGCGGCAAGAAGAAGAGCTCTCGGTCCACATGGCTGCTGGCAAGAACAACGACGACGTGGTGCGCTCGCGTATCGACGCGTCCAGCGCCCGACTCACGTACGTCCGCACCACGCGTCTTTGTGCGTCGCTTTCCGTTCAATGTAGCCGCCATTTACGCCATCGCACTGACAAAGTTCTCTCTCTCTTCATGCTATTTTATTGATGGCTCCAACCCACGTTCACTACCAGATCTCTGCGCACGCCTGCAAGCGAAGCCACAGCAGCTCCAGCGCGCCGTCCCAAGGTGTGTGGTGCACTCCTTGCAACCACATTATGATATCTCTTTTACTCACGGTAATGCTCTTCTTGACGCGTGTGTACGCTCCAGTTCGTGCCGAAGGCCGCGAAACGACGTTCAGCGACAGAGGGGCAACCTGACACCAAACCAGTAGCAACACCAGGAACACAGCAAGCGAATGCCGCACTGAGAGAAGGCAAGTCGCCGCGCGCGAACTTTGTGGGCAGTGACCGTGCGCGTCCAACCCGTGGCGGCTTTGGCAGCGGCGGTCGCGGTGAAGCGGGCAGAGGGCGAGGTGGCCGAGGGCGTGGCGGACGCGGACAGCTCCCGACTGGAAAGGTGCGCTTGCATGACGCTTGGACTTTATACATCGGTATAAGACATCGGTTGGACTCAGCGGGCCTGGAATATTGTCGATGTAGGTGACATTTGTTGGTACATTGTCGGGCGGATCGTCGTACAGCTCGTCCGGCACCGCAGCGCCACGCGCGAGCAGCTCCAAGTCGTCTGCTGCTGCTGATGGCGTCGGCATTAGCGTCTTGGATGATGAAGACGGCCAGCAAATGCACGATGGCTTCCACGCCATGCAAGTCGAAGAGCAGGTACAAAATTGCGCTCATTCCTAACTCGATACATGTTGTGTTGCTTGCCAATTCGGTGTACTGATCCGACCGATTATCATCGTAATTGCAGTGGCCACCAGTTGTCAAGTCTGTGATGGCGCCAATGAGCCTGCCGGTCGCTCGTCAGCCTGAACCGGAGCACGTTGGCGCTGTGTTCCACGATTCGGTAGGACATGCTTTTTTATCGCCTGTAATCATTGACCGCCTTGCAGTAACGTGGAGCCATTGTATACCGTGCCGTGCACAACAGGACGGAAAGTCATTGCTCCCGGAAGACGCGCTGATCTTCATCCAGTTTCCGACGACGCTCCCGCTCGCGAACGCCATCGCGACGCTGCCAAAGAGCAAGGACGAGGACGTGAACATGGACGACGCAGAAACCACCAAAACGACGGAAAAGCGCTCCAAACTGGCGGTGAAAGCGGAGACGTCCGCCCCTCAGCAAGAGAAGAAGAGTGACGAGTCGGCCGACGAAGCGAGCCCAAAGACAACCAGGTACTTGGCGTATTCGGATCTGCTCATGCGTGTGGGTGGTTCGTGAATTTCGATGGCTAACCATTGTCTGTTTGATATTTCTCTACCAGTGGCGACCAGCTCTACGACCGCTCGATCGCCACAGCCCCTGGCGGATTCATCGGCAAGGTGAGAGCGGTTGCTTAGTATCTCGTGTGCATTCGTCAGCTGTCATACTAATTCGCGATCATATGATTTAATGCAGCTCTGTATCCGCAAGTCGGGCAAGACCGTGCTGATGATTGGCGACAAGCAGTTTGAGGTCGCGGCCGCGCAGACGCCGTCGTTCTGCGAAGAGATTTACTCGATCGACACCACGGAGCAGCACCTCTACATGCTCGGTGCGGTCGAGCGTCACTTGGTAGTCACGCCCGACTTTGACGCGCTGCTCTCCTAGACTTAGTTGATCGTTGGTCGTTCTTGTCCGTAAAGGGGTTTGAATGAACGCTAAAGACAAACAGAGAGAGAGAGAAAGAGAGAGAGAGAGAGATACAAGGCGCACTCGTTAGAAAAGTTTTGTACCAACCACAAGCAAAGCAAATAGTGTTTTTTTCCTTCTTCTCGTAAGTCGTCATTACTATCATACCGGGATGATGTAATGTCATTTGTATCTGCTCAACTGTGACTGGGGAATGAAATATAGACAAACATTGTTGTATGTCAATGTAATGGTATGGACTGTGAGGCCTCATTGTTCATTCATCATGGAGGCCATATTGTCATTCTGTCATACAGAGACTGTGACCGAGGGGTCTGAGTGTAGCCACTCTCAGACGATCCAGATTATGTGGCGTCAAGTGCCATGTGCCATGTGGCCAGCCAGCAATGGAACAGATCCGCGAGACAGAGAGACAGCCAGCCTGCATACGACCGAGTCAAGCGAGAAGCCTTCCGGGTCGTGTCTCCTGGATGGGTGGGTCTCACTTTTGCTGCCTGCTGCCCGTCACATGAATGAACCCGACCGGAGCTGCTCGCTTTCATTTTGACTCGGGGTTTTGAAAAGCTACGCGCGCGCGAGCGAGGGAACAAAGTAGCGACGACACGCACAACTTCAACATGCACAAACCACAGCAACACTCACTTTTTGTGCGGTATGTGCATGTTTGTTTGGACACGACCAAGTCAAGCAACATGCACATTCCACACATAGGAGCCATACACACAAAACAGACAAAGCGACCATGGTGCTTCAGTTAGCGGATGTGATGCGGCAGTGCAAATGCAATGCAATGAGACCGAGGAAAAGGTGGCGCATTCGGTTGTTTGTGTGCTTTGTTTCTCCCATTATGAACGTATATAAAATCAATAATCCTTCAGACCACGTTTCAAAACCTAAAATAAAAATATATCAAAGTGTTCTCCTGCGCTAAAGGAACTCCCTCCACGCATGAGCGCGGCAGCAGACAGCATCCGCTGCGCCGTGACGCAGTCACGCGGGAAGGAACGGGTGGAGGGTCCGCAAATATCCCTTTCTCCCTATATCGTCACCGCGCGCGCCACCATCGCTGGTGGGTCGCAGGGCTCAAACGCGGAAGCGAAGGATGCAACTAATCTTGGTTTGGTGGACACACGCGCCAACGAGCGAGCAGCAACTGCAGCAACCGCCTGCAAGCTTGCAACGGCGGTAGCAACAAAAGAGCACGCAAAGCGCCTATTCGTCGTCCTCATCGTCTTCGTCCTCGTCTTCATCCTCGTCATCCAAGACGCCGTTCTTGACCGAGTTGTAGTCGTCCATGGCGGACTGGTACTTGAGCTTCGCCTCTTCGTGCATCTTCTGGTACTTGACGCGCTTCTTCTCTGGGAGCGCGCGCCACTTCTCAGCGAGCAGCGTGGCGATCTCCGTGATCTTCTTGTTCGGGTTCTCCGCACGCACACCTTCACGGATCTCGTTACAGAAGAAAAAGTACGCCGAGAGCGCGCGCTTTGGCGCGTTCGGGTCCTTCTTCTTGCGCGACGACTTGGTGGCTTCGAACGACGGGTCCGGGACGTAGTCCTCCTTCTCCTCCGCGTAGCGCTTCTTGTCGGCGGCGGCGAGCTCATCGTACGGCCGTCTGTCCTCGTCGGTGATCACCTTCCATCGACGCCCGATCTCGGACGAGATCTGCAGGAACTCGAGCTCCGGCATCTCGCGCTTGACCGTGTCGCGAATGTCGTTCGAGAAGAACATGAAGGCGGACAGTGCGCGCTTCGGCGCGTTCTTGTCCTTCTTCTTGCGCTGCTTGCGCATCGGCGCGTCGTTGCCCTTGGCGTCGGTCTTCTTTGGTCGGCCCACTCCGCGCGCCATTTTGCTTGCTTGATTCAAACTTTTTTTCAAAAAAAAGCGAGAGGTTTCGGAAATTTGCGAAAACAGCGACGACGACTTGTGTTGGCGACGCTGGCTTGGCTGGGAAACTTGCGAGGCTTGTTTGTATGGAGCGCAAATTTAAACTGGGGATTCCCACACAGAGCGCAGTATCGGAAAACAACAGGAGCGGGCTTGCTCGCTTGCCTGCTTCTTCCTTCACAGGGCGGCCCCCTGTAGCAAGAGCGACAGAGAGGAGAGCAGCGTAAAAAACCTCGGGCTCTGGCCCCCTGATAGGGAAACACACCACCAACAACAGCAAAACGGATACAACCATCTCCTTTTCCTTCCTTTCTCGCTCCCTCCACACAAACAAACAGCAGCACGCGAAAAACCTCAAATAACCTCGGCAAACAAACAGGCCAAAGGCGACCAAAACAACAGCAAAGCAAAAGCGACCAACTTGAACCTGCTGTTCTATCTTTCAGGCGGTTGAGAGCGAGTGTGTAGCGTTGTGTGTAGGTGGGTGTGATGTGTTCTGGCCCGAGGTTTTTTGTCACAAATAGGGCTGGGAGGAGGAGATTCGAGCCAACAGACTGTGGATCTTTTGAGGCGCTTTTTATATGCAAACCAGCCTCTCTCACACAGTGTGGGAGGAGCGATCCAGCAAATCCAGGCAAACAAAAGGCAAAGCAAGCAAGCAGTCAAAAAACGAGCCGGACACACCCCAGCAAGACCCACTCTTTCACTTGGCGCTCTGACCGCATCCAACTCGTTCTGGGCACCTCTCGCCGGCTATTTTCTACGGTGGCTCCTGTGACTTTCGCAGCATTTGATTGACTGCGAGTATGAGAGCGAAGGTGCTGGCTGGTTGGTTGTGGTCTTCATTTTTTCTTCTCTATGCGATGGACAAACTTAGAACGAGAGAACAGGCGGTGTGAGCCAATCTCTGCTTAAAAATACTTTCCACTTGCCTTTTTGTTCTGTTCTGTTGCTTCCATGTGAAGAGCGAACTGTTTCGCTTTTGAGCTCTGACTTGGTGTTTGTATGCCAGGCTTTCGTTGCTGCCCTCCCTCTTTTTCCCTTCAAGCAATTTTAGCAAGGGGATGGGATGAGGGAATTGCTCTGCTTTGCCTTTTGGTGATACACACACACGCACGGTAGAAAGAAAACCCACACACGCACACGCAAGTTGGTGCTGGAAAGCGCCAGTTCTTGCAGGGAGGCTGTTTGCGGTTGACAGCAGGGCTTTAGGCTCGGAGAACTGTGATTGGTGGAACGTAAATAGATCGACCAATCAAAGAGCCCACAATGCTCTTTTGATAGGTTTTTTGAAGCAGCATCCGAGGTTTTTCAAAAGCGAAGAAAAACGGGAAAGTCGTGTTTGGACAACTGCGCAAAAAACCTCGGGCCTTTTGTTTGACTGGTGCCAACGCAGCAAGGCAAAGTGCGCAAGCCACAAGCAAAGCCACGCTCTGTGCGTGGCTAACTAAACCAGAAATTACACAAATAGCCCACACTCGCAGCACACACTGAAGAAGAACGCGGATGCAGACACAATAAACTGTGACGCCTCTTGTAACACGTCAATCCTCTTCATTATATTTAAAGAGGAATATTCATTTTCAAGTAACAAAATTACACCACACAATTAGCCACGTTTAGATTTAATGCAAATAAAGAGGCGAATTAAGAGCGAAGAGGGGGTCGAATCTGTGTGACTCCAAATGCGTCGCTCGTGAGAAAGCGCGATCTTGATTGAATCCAAACAAGCGAACGAACGAACAAGTATCATGGTTGACGTTGCGTCCACCACTACCCCTGCTACTGCCCCAGTAGCTACACCACCTGCTACGTCTGAGGCGCCTGCTACTAGTGCTCCTGCCGATGCCGATAAGGCCCCAAGAGCTCCGAAGGCGCCTGCGCACTTTGCGGACAAGGACGGCCTCTTCAAGAACGTGTGCCGCTCCTTCATGAACAGGAAGTGCACGCGCAGCGCGTCCTGCCGCCACGTGCACGACAAGCAGCTATGCGCGCATTTCTATCGCTCGGGTACGTGCAAATACGGCGACGAGTGCCGCAAGAACCACTTTGTGACCATCCCGGAGAAGAAGAGCGGCGATGGTGAGGCGGACGGGAAGGACGCGAGTGGCGTGACGGACGCGGAGGCATCGGACGCCGCCGCCGTCGACGCAGACGCGGACCCCAAGAAGAGCAAGAAGCCGAGAGAGAGGAAGCCAAAGGACAAGAAGAAGAACGCTGAGAACGCTACTGCTGCGGACAAGGAAGATGCGAACGGAAAGCCCAAGGAGGCTGCCAACAACAACACCAAGAACGGTAAGAAAAGCGAGGCCAATGGCGAGAGCAGCAAGCCGAAGGCAGACGGCAGCAAGAAGAAACAGAAGAAGACCCGCTCGACGAAGAAGAACACCGAGTGCTTTGACCCGATGACGAAGCCCGTGGACCTCCGCGTGACCTACGACCTGGGCTCGAAGAACGACAAGTTCTCGACGTCGCTGACCACGCGCGACGTGCTGCTGGTGCCGAACCTGTTTAGCGACTTCAAGAAGGGCGAGCTGTACGCGAAGCTGGTGGCAGAGATCGAGTCGTGCGGCATCCCACCTGAGCATCTGCTCAAGATGTGGCACGGCAACGACAAGATTGACGGCACGCACCTGATCGCGGACGACAAGACCCGCTGGAAGAACAACTGCCCGACGTTCGACCTCGTGATCGACCGCGTGAAGAAGTTCTTCAACATGTCGGTCAAGGCCACGCGCTTCAACTGGTACAAGGACACGTCGCAGTGGAAGCCGTTCCATTTTGACGCCGCGGCGGTGAAGCCCGAGATCGCGGCGATCCAGAACTTCACGGTGGGCATCTCGTTCGGCGCGACTCGCGACGCCGCGTTCGAGCACGCGGACACGAAGACCGTCGTGAGCATCCCGCAGCCGGACGGCTGTCTGTACGCGTTCGCGAAGGACACGAACATCATCTGGCGCCACGGCATCCTGCAGGACAACCCGGTACGCGACGAAGGCCGCATCTCGGTCATCGCCTGGGGCTGGATCGACGGCATGGTCGACACGGAAGAGGTCACTAGTCTATAAAGTAAGAGTGCGCGGGTGAATGGATAGGTAGATGGATCAATCGCACCCACTCGGTATGTGTGAAGAGAACAAGACGTGCAATAAAGAGAAAGAAACCAATGTAATGAATGAACGAAATGCGTCGAGAGAAAAAAAGAAGATCAGGGTACTGTTGTTTGTGTGGTGAGCTCTGCGTCTGTTTGTCATTCCAACCGGGATGGAGTCCCTCAGCTTGATGAGGAACACAATATTGCTGCATCCAGAACGAAATGCACCTAGTCAACGTGTTTGGTGCTGCAGAGTTTCCATCTGCTTGCTGTCACTGAATACTACTCATTTTCATCCGATAGACCCACACAGTACACTACTCAGCGCTAAAAAACACGCAACGCCGTCGAATTGCTTGCCCTTGTCTACCAACGGAAGTAGCAATGGCACCAACAGCGCCGGCGCGGTTCTCCAGGGC
>JALBYZ010000179.1:0-47144 GCA_038050575.1 Globisporangium mamillatum | reverse complement strand
ACAAGGGGATCTTTGATCTCTTTTTCTTCTACTTTTTTTTTTAATTGGTTGGGAGTGATTAATCGATTCAGTGCTCAATCACTTCCTCTTTTTTTCTCACAAATGCAGATTCTATTACAAGAGCTGACTCAGTACACAATGACACAACACACAATCACCCAGCAAGGGGTGAGACAATCCGGAGGAGCGACGCACGGCTGCGCCTCGCACACTACGGGAAGATGGGAACTCGGCTGCGCCTCGCGCGCCTGTCTGCTGCGCAGAACAGGCGTGGGGGATGGGTGGTGGTGGTGGGGATGGGTGGGATGGATGGATGGATGGATGGACGGATGGACGGCGGTAGAGTGGGTGGGCGAACGGGAAGAGAGATAATTAAACCAGTAAAGGTTGGCCTCGCCGGGGGAAGGTGCAATCCCCGGGAAACCGCGTCGCCGGCGTCCAGCAAGCTGAACCGCCAAGCAACAAATGCAAAAATGAATGTGAAAAGTAACCCAGAGAAATCTCCAGGAAATCAGTTTTCACACTGATTAGAACAGATACTACACTTGATCTTAGCCATAAGGCCGAGAAGGTATGATTTGCCAATTGGACTTTTTGATCCTAGTTATACTACATACCAGCCCACGCGGACATGTTGTTGCTTATCTACTTTTTTTTCCTTGGTGACCATTCATTAAATAAATAAAACCTCTGCAAATGTATATCAAACTACATACGCATACAAAAGAACCTCGTCAAGATCGCTGCAATGGTGAGTTTCAAGAAAAATAAGTTTCGCAATCATGCTCATGCATTTCACATCACCCATTTCGAGCAAGATGACCACTTTCTCGAAGTGCAGTCTCTGCTTGTTTGATACAATCGCGGTCTCTGGCTGCGAACTCCATGTAATGTGATCATGAATGCAATTTCAAGCAGAGCGCTCGCTCATACTTGGTTCTACATGCTTTTGCTCGGCTGCTGATCGCTTTCTGCCTCGCTTAGATCATACCCAAGCTCTCTCTCTACGAAAAATGTCCACTGCATAGAGACATTCACGCGTTGAAACGAGGTTCGTAGCTACAGTCTCTTGGTTGAAATGTGTACCGCTACGATACGAGAGTGCTCCTCGGTGCATCTGCCACTTCGGCCGCTTTGAGATAAACTGTTAGAAATTGTTTTCTCTTCGGCTGAGCACGTGAGCTCTCCAGAGAGACTCTGCGGGACTGTGCGGATCTCGCAACGACTGTGAACATCATTTATGCAAAGTGAGCTCTGCCATTCGACAACAGGTGCGCGGCGCAAATCAAAACGCAGCTCAGACGCTATAGCCCCATCCACATTGACTAGCTTTCCTCATATATTATTCAACTGCTTTAAGTACTCACAACAACGGCGCTAAGATGAACGACAGGTCGAGCCGCAAGTCGCCTAACGCACTCGAACGCACCAGCTCATCCACTGCGACCGGAGACTGCAGCTGCTCAGACGCCGCGCCGCTGGACTGCTGCAGATCGGTGCGATTCGACACTTCGAGTGGCGGCGGTGGTGGGCGCTGACAGAGAGAGGCAGGCTGACAGAGAGAGGTAGGATCAAGCTCAAAGAGATCTCTGCCGATGTGTCCCGTCGGAGTGATGAACGCGTCGCTCAGCACGAACGCCACGTCCTCGTACGTGTCAAGAAGCGCTCGTAGACCCTCGACAAGGCTGACTGTTGCCTCGCACGAGTCGATCTTGCTATGCTTTCCGAACCCCAGCTCCACGGCGGCGGCGATCGTCAGCGTCTTCCCCAGAAGCTTGGCCGTGATGCTCGGGCGGAGCAGCACGTGCGGCATGATATGCTCAATCGTGCCGTGGGTCACGCGCATCTGCATCCCCACGCGCATGGAGCAGATCGTTTGCCCCGCGCAACCACGCACTACCACTGATGAAGGCTGCAGCTCGAAGGCGTCGAAGTACATCGAGTATCGGCGCCACTGCTCCAGCAGCGCGTTCCGACCGCGAAGGCCTCCGTGCGTCACATTGGCTTGAAAATGCGCCTCGACAAACCTGACTTGGGCCATCCTCGAGACATCCGCACCGTCAACATCGCCAGAAACAGCTCCCAAGGTCATCGCAGGTACCCACGGGCCGCGCGTACTCGTGTTGAACCCGTGCCGAAAGCACTGCAGGTACGCCCGCGCGGTCTCCATCCGCACTTTATCGGCAGAGACTCGCACCGGCCACAGGTCGACGCGGTTCCGCCAGGTCCGGAAGCGCAGCTCGTGGCGGGTTGCTTGGAGCGTCTCGATCTCGGCTTTCAGCGCAGCCACGCGCACCGAGAGATCGATCTCGTGTTGGCGCTGCTTCAGTCGGTACCGCACTTGCCTCGAGCGACTCAGCGCTTTGCGCCGCAGCTGCTTCGCTTCGCTGGAGTCGTCGCTGCTCCTTTGAGCATCACTCGCGCCTGATCGTTCGCACGGATTGTCAGCCGCGCACGCTCGCGGCATTTTTGAAAATGGATGGCTGCGTTCGCTCTCGCTTAGCAGACACGGGCGCGGTCAAGTCACCAGTAAACACCGCCGGCTTTTTGTGCAGAGACGCGCAAGAAATTCCGGCGTCCTGTCGCGGCGCCGTGGAGGCGTATCAAGTCGCACGTCATTGCGGAAAAGCCGTTGGACGAAACGCGCATTTGCCCTGTTCAGCAGTACAGCGGAGTTTTGCAATCATGCCAGCCAAGACCGGCGCCGATGGTTGTCCAAAACGAGCGCGCTGAACGCTACAATCGGTCTTCGTCAGTGTGTGTGCATGCTTGAGCGCGATGTTCGCTGTTTGTCAACGCGGGACATCGCGTCAAGTGGAGTACCGGTCGTCGATCTCTCTCCGGCATTAAAACCCGCGAGTCACTTGGCTGTGAGACCATAAGAAACTGATTTCGATTGATCTCGACAACTTTCGTCGCGCGCGATAGAGAAACGCGGCCCACGCAAGCAGCTAAGCTTCTGTCGCGCGTTCCGTGTATCAGCTACCAGTTCCGCTCGTTACGCCAGCCACGCCAGAGACTTTACAGATCCGATAAGCACCCATCGCACCGTTTGGCGGTCGCGTGATTCGCTTCAGTGAACGATGACGAAGCTGGAGCAGTCCCTGGCGCAGCTTCCAACCACAGTTGGCCAAATGTAGCCATGAGTAAAACGGTTTCAGTAGCGTATGACACCGTGCATTGTCCGGAATCGAAAACGGTCGCTACGTCGTCTGCACTCAACTCGCTTGACCGTCGTGTGCGGCTGGCGCATTTCGTCGTCTCTTTGCTCTTTTTGAGATTGTCGCTGTGGTAATTTCTTGGTCAAATGTGCCTGGAGATATCAGCTCACGGTGAGGCTGCAAGTTGAGCAAAAGCAGAAAAACAAAATTCGGCAACGTTTGTGATTTTCGCAAGCATGCACTTACATGATCTTGTCACTTGCACCCTTCCCTGCCAAACCGTGGATACTGGACGATCACGCCGCTTGACGCTCGACATTCTGGGAAAGTCGATGTCATTGCCTGCGCTGGTTGCGTATGGTCGGGTCGGTTTCTGGCTGGCCTGGTGAGAACGGTGCACTGCGTCGGTGTAAATCTCCACAAATGGGTTCATAGCTGCTATTGTTTGTTTTATACTATACTATCCAGAGAAGCCCGTCCTCTCAGTGTTTGTTGTTGTTGTGGTCTTGTTTTTTCACACGCCAAGACGGCGTACTTGCTGGACTCCCGGGAGAGCTTCAATGGCGCCAACAATTTCATCGTAGCAGAAACCGCTGTTGTCGCTGCCTGTCGAACGTGCGTCCAGCACAAACTCTAGAATCTGCACGCCGTCCTGAAGCTGGAGCCCACACTTTTTTATCTCCACCTGGTCGTTCCCCACTTGCCCAATCACGTCGCAGATCTCTTTCAATAAATTATGGTTCGGCAATCGCCGTTCACCGCACGCTGGACCGTTCTCTGTTCCGCATTGCTCAGCTTTCGCCTCAACATGGAACAAAAACGTCGAAGACGCGTCGACAGATGCCATGAGATCAAAACTCGTCATTGGCAGATTCCCGAAGACTCGACCAGGGTTCAGCGGGGATCGCATCGTAGACATTGCATGCTGCGCGAGGCTCGTCTCGTACAACTCTTGTCCCCATTTCACGACTTCTTCCGCAGAAGGGCGGGCAGCTGGATCGTGGCTGAGCAGCTTTGCGATCATCTCCATCAGTTCGGGACTTCTCTGGTTCCACCGAAACTCAACAGGAAAAATGTTCTCTCTCGCGTTGCGCAACGCGATGTAGCGCTCCATCGTGGTCGTGAAGCGTTCATGGCACAGCTCAAACAGGATCATTCCGAGTGAGTAGACGTCCGTCTTCGCGTTGTACTTCTTGCCGGCGACTTGCTCTGGACTTGCATACAAATAAGTGCCGACGCCTGCAGTCACTTCATTCTCCGAGACGTTCGACATGGAAACCGACCAGACCGACGACGAGTAGATGTGGTGTCCGCTCGCAATATTCGTGGTTGACGTGGTCACAGCCGTAGTAAGCTGTTGATGATGCTCTTCTACGGTTGTAGGCGCGTTCAGGTTCACGTTTGCAGCATACCGAGAGAGCCCAAAGTCTCCCAGTTTGATCGAGTCTCCTTCGGTGTCTGCTACAAAAATGTTCGCAGGCTTCAGATCGCGATGAATCAGACCACACGAATGCACATGTGCAAGAGCGCTGGCAATCTGGACGAAGATCTTCAGCAGCTTCGGCAACTCCATCGGGCGATTTGGTAGAGCTAGGTAATCGCCGAGGTTCCGCCCCGCGCAATACTGCATCTGAATGTATAGCCAATGGTCGCACTTGTCCACTGAGAAATCGTCGGTGGCTGACTCTTTCGCAGGTAGATTGGGAGCAACCACTTCTTGGCGGCGTCTTCTTCTCACCGTGTTGCTATGGACCAAATCTTCTTCTCGCCACACTTGTCCTTCGCTAGCATCAGCTGAAGAGTCACGTTCCCACTCAAAGCCACCATCGTCTTCGTTGTCCAGCCCACCAGCGTCGCTGTAGAAATCCATCTGACTGCGTTGGTTCTCAGAGAACTCCATCTCCGAAATTGGCGCCAGCAGATTACTCATGGAGTAGTTTCTGCCAGGGGCGCCGGCGAGACTGGAGTCCAGATCCGATGGTGTGCCGAATAGACCTGTCACCGAATCTTCCACCTTTTCGAGCCACGCTTGGTAGTATCGGACAATGTTTGGATGATCCAGTAGTGCCAGGATTTTCACTTCACGGAGAAACTTCTGGAGCGTTTTCGACGTCTGATTCTTCAGGTGCAACCCGACGCGCTTGATCGCATACTTTCGCCCATCTAAGCGATTCTCGGCGAGGATGACTTGGCCGAACCCACCTTTCCCGATAGCAGAAATCTCTTCAAATTCATTCGCAAATCGACTTTGGCAAACAAATGGAAACAGAACTTCGGCTTCATTGGCATGAGAAGAGTCCGACGAAGAAGCATCTGAACCCTTGCGCTGCTTCGATTTGTCTTCGCTCTTGCTATTCAACGAATCGCTGCTCTTCGCACTCGACTGGATGCTGGTTTCCGACCCGTTGCTGCTTTCGCCATCACTGCTTGAGCTGCTGCTGCCTGTATCAGAGCTCCATGCTAAAATCTCCGACTTCTCCGAAGACTCGACAGAGACGTCAGCTTGACCAGCGCCGCTTTCCTCTCCATCTTTCGTCTCGCTGTCGCTTCTGTCATCGTCCGACGAGCTCTCCAGCTCCACAACCGAAGCGGGGATTTTCTCTTCCATGGAAATGAGATCATCAGAAGGATCGAAGCTCGCATTCTCAAATCCAGATGTTAACGTCAATACGCGCTTGACCGAGTGCGGAGCTGTCGATGAGCCGCGTGGCCTCACGATAAGTGCCGATGATACCGGTGCATCTGCAGTGTCCGCATCATACTCTAGCTGTAGCATTGTCGCCTTCGAACTCGAGTAGTTTGATCCCGATAAGGCTGAAGCAGCTTCAATCGCAGCCATACGAGCGAACTTCTCCATCAACTCAGCTTCTGTTTCCGGATCAATGTTGACATCAATACTTGACGCCCTGCTACTCGTCTGCTCACCATTCTCTAGCAACGGGAGCGAAGCCGAGCTCTCGAGGGCTGTTATCAATAGCGGTCGGCCGATGACGCTTGAAATCGTGATGTTTTCTTCGCCCGGGCGTTCAATCGTCAACTGGTGCACGTGCGACATGAAGAACTGGTTGCTATCCATGCTCTTGATGGCGTTGTGCGCAATCGAAGCAGACAGCCCTTTCACATAACAGCCCCATGCGATAAGCAAGCAGCCAACCGTGACACCGACCATCATCGCGCCAACGTGGTAGTATGTGATGAAAACACCACGCTTTCCGTCGTTCTCGATCTGTTCCCAAAACACGCGACGCTTTCGTCCTCGCGGGAGTTGCTCTCGGAAAAGTTCATCGATTTGACTGTCGTCGAAGGATGCAGCAGCAACGGAGGACGCCTCACTGCCGCTCAGGTTACTCACGTCGTCAGCACTTGACTCCAAATAGTAGTTGTCTCCAAGTAGTCGTAGACGGAACTCCGATTCCATGGAAGCCCAGTTACGCGATACAGCGTGAGCAAGTTGCTTGGATCCTGCTCTCGTGTCCTCAAGTTCGGGTCGACGACCAGATTCTTGTTTCTCGAGAAGCTTCTGCCGAGTCGAGGCACTTGATTCAGGGATTCGCGCCGTTTCTTTGGGTTCGCCAATGTTGCTGAGCGCTTTTCGCTTCGACGAAGTGTGCGACGACGGACCGTCCACTTTCCACTGGTAAAATGTCGATGCACGCATCGTAGAGATGCCATACACAGCGAGCACCTCAAAATGCGGGATCTCGACCTCCCAAAGCTGTTTGTTCGTCCATGGGTCGTACGCTGTGATTGTCGAGCCTTCGTCTTCTTCTGACGCATCCGGGTCTTTCGGGAGAACCAAAATATCAGGAGGAAAGTACGCAGCCTGGGACTTCTCCTTGTCGAGCACCGAGCAGCGTGACTGATCGGTGAACTGAAGGAAATACTCCGCGATCTTGAAACAGCGAGACGACGATGAATTGCGGGCGTGGACAGCGCGAGTGGTGAACTCGGATCGGCCAAACAGCACATCCTTCGACAATATCACTGGTGATGCAGCTGTTGATACCGGGTAGTATGGCTGGATGAGTCCGTTCGTAGCGTCGAGCGCAAATATCTCCGTCTTCTTCTCGCCAAACAGGATAATATCTGAGAGGTTTTCACCATCCGGACCGTCGTCGACAAGCCGGACAGGACCATTCGCATTGATGATGTCCACCATCGTCATCTCCAGCTCCTTGATCTTCGACTTGGAGAGATGGTACAATCGGCCGTCGTATGAGGGCACCAACTCAGCCATCACTGCTGCACTCGCAGCCATCACTTCCGCTGACTGCCGGCGCTGCTCAATCACTAATCGCTCGTCCTTGTTCGGAATCGTGTCCAGCGTCGCGTCGACATCGACGGTGGTGGTTCTCCAGGGCTCTGCGTGGGACTGGCGCTGGTTGTCTTGAGGACGCTCTTGATTCTGCTCTTGCTGCAGGTTCGCTGGAACCCCGCAGTTGGAAGAGTCTACCATTGGACCTCCGGAATCAAACGTCCACAACGTGTCCCCCGTCCACGCGTTGATGGCATACACTCTGCCATCTAAGCCTCCAGCAATGAGGATGTCTTGGAACTTGCTGGCTGCCGTCGGTCGCTCGACCGTGGAAAACTCGTACTGCGCTGGCGTGGGCTGCGTTCGGACCACGCGCTGCGGAGTAGATGAAGACGCATGAACGACGCTAGAACACGAACTGAGGGACGCAAATACCGCGACAACGACTGCTGCTTTTACGACTCGATTGATCCACGCCGATTGCCTGGATGAGCAGCTTCTGTCATAACGAAACATGGCTTGTGGCAGCAGATGGGGAGTTTGCCCACGCAAAAGAAAACGGCAACTGCGACGACGACGACGACACGAACGCACACACACAGACACGTCAGAGAGCTTTCAATCGCTTCCAGGCAAGATGCGAGGCAACGGGCCGAGTGAGGCGAGCGCGTTGCTAGGTGATCGCCAAGACCAGCCCCTCCCAGCTCGCGCGCGTTTCCTCTGCTGTTGCTGCTGCTTGCTGCTCACCCGCGTGGGTCGACTGACAGACGCTCCTTCTCCACTCCCTTTCAGCTGCTGTGTCGAGGCGCGAAGGACCGGACGCCGTCTCCCTTCTCTCTTTCTCTCGTCTGTATCGCTCGTTCGGTCGCCTGCTGCTGCTGCTGCTGCTGCTTGTGCTTGCGTTGACGCTTCCTTCCTCTCTGCGCTTCTTCTCACTCACTTCCAGAGCACTTTGCGCCTTTCACTCGTTCAATAGAAAGAAGACTGGAAAACGCTGGAGGAAAACTACTTTATCCTTGGGTAAATTGCAATGAGACGATTCAAAAGTGATGGATACAGTGTATAAATGAGCATTTTTTCAATACTTGAAGCATAAAAGAGAGGTATTTGATGCGTGGCTGTTATTTTAATGCTGTTCATACACTGTGTATATCTTGCTGCTGATGGAAGAGCAAGTTGTGAGATCCACGTGGAGAATTTAATCCGAGTGTTGGGCACAGTATTAGTAGCGACAGTGAGTGTGAAGTGCACTCGGGCTAGGGTAATTTTATTTGTCTGAAAGTCGTCACAGGAAATGGTGCTTGGCAAAATCAGAAGAGATAGAGGGAGCAAGCGAGCGAGGGAGAGCGAGTCAACTTCAAGCGACTGAATATTTGACGTGCGCAACTGTGTGTCCGTCTCCATTTTCGGCGTCATCCGATCCGTGCGCTGACGCACAGTGGAAAGCAGAGCAAGCAGCACAAGAAGACCAAACATCCATCCGCACACCGTTTCATAAATGCACGCGCCTGATGCATTCAGCGCAATCATCTTTGATTCAGGGCACGAGCGGCGGCGTCGAGCAGCGAGATCCTACGAGCGCATGAGCTACGACCAACTCCTTCTACGTCTGCTTGCCTACATTTCCGCGAGCTCGCCAAAGTAGATGTTCTTGTCGCTCCCGCACGAGCCGACAATGGGCTCCTTCGGGTGGAACGCAACCTCGTTCACGCTCCCCGTGTGCCCAGGCAAATGGTAGCGCAGGTTGCCCGTCTCCGCGTCCCAGACGTACACGTATCGATCCGCAGAGCCGCTCGCGACGTACTTCATGTCGGCGGACCAGCTGCTGCGTATTAACGTGCGCTCAAAGCCGTGCTTCGCGCCGAGGAACGTCGTCTTCAAGCGCGATCCGGTGACGAACGGACGGAGATCCCACTTACGCACGGACGCATCCATCGCATTGGAGAGCAGGAAGTTGCCGTCGGGACTGAGACTGACGCTTGTGACGATGTCCGAGTGGCCTTGGAGCACAGTGCTCACTTCGTCCTTGCGCAGATCCCACATCTGTCGGCATGAACATTTTAAAGTAAAGGTGAGACGCATGCGCATGACATACACACACGCACACACGCAATCAACACTCGCATGCGTACCTTGATGTCGCCATCGAGCCCACCTGTGATGATCTGGCTGTTGTCTGCCGAAAAGCACACCGCGGTGACTTGGTAGTTGTTCTCGAACGTCTTCACTGCGCGCTTGTAGCGAACATCCCACAACTTGGCGGTGGAGTCGTCACTTCCGCTCACCACCAGCGTCGGTCCTTTCGTGACAGGGCAGCAGCTGTTCACGACCGATGCATGTCCGGCGAACTTCTTCACTCTTCTACCCGTCTGCACACATTACAATGCGCGTTAGCTCTTCGTTCGGTTCGGAAAGTATGTACGCATACGATTGAAAAAGCAACTGAGCGTACCTGGGCGTCCCAAACGCCAACAGTCTTATCTGCCGAAGCGGAGATAATCTGCGAGCTGTCGTACGTCCACTGCACCTCCAAAACCGCGTTCTTGTGTCCGCTGAGCACATTGTAGTTCCGGCACTCTCCGTACACGTCCCACAACACTGATCAAGGGCAAAGAAAGGGTTAGCATACAGAACCAATGCAACGCCCATATCGCCATCCATAGATCCACACAACAACAACTTGTACGTACAGATCGACCGGTCGAAAGAAGAGGACGCGGCGTGCTGGCCCGACGGATCAAATTTGAGCGAGTAGACGGCGGCGCTGTGGCCCGTGAGGAGCATCGTTGGCGCGGCGAGACCGGATGTGCGGTCGCTCAGCTTCTTGACGGTCACGACCTGCTGGTCGACCGGCACGATGTCCTGCACGCGCGAGCGCTTGGCCAGCTGGCCGCCGCTGCTCAGCTGGATCGCCGAGGCGCCGATCTCCGCGTCGTCCGCGCCGCCATCTTCGCTCAACCGACGCTTTCCTGGAGCCATGACACCTGAGCAAACTTGTTGGCTTTTGCTGGTTGTTTTTGCCCCCAGCAAGCCACCCGACTTTGGGATCTACCGATAGATCTTCAGCAAAGTATGGATAATTTAAACAGTGGTTGTGGCGCGAAAGGATGCTTTCAGAAAATATGTACCGGTTTCAGTACCGGTAATTTTTGTTTCTAAATATTACAAATTCACTGATAGAATTTTGACGAAGTATAGAAGACTCTGTCAATATTTTGTATTCAACTGTACATCCTTAACTCTCGCCTTTGGCTCGGGATCCACTGAAAGCGGCTAGGGAGGCAAAATGAAGACGAAGGGGCGGACCAGCTCGCCCATGCCAACTCGTCGCCCAGGTTGACACGCGAAGAATTGCGCGCATCAGCACAATCCAAAGAAGAAGATCGTGCATGGATCTCAAGCGAGCATGAGCACGCGCACTTTAAAGACGCGCTGGCGTCGACTGGCGCTGATCGCTCTCTACTGCGCAGCATGCACTGTTGCGCGATGGCACCAAGCAGACGCTGCGAGCGTCTCGACGTATTCGTGGACGAACGACACGGTGTACTCGACCACGGACCTGCGCTTCGAAGTCGACACGGAAGATGCGACGGTCTCAGAGGGTGCGGTCTTTCGGTTCCAGCTGGACGAGCGCTTCGGTGTTGCATCGAGCGCCTCCATCGACACTACGTCGCTGGTGTCGGTCATGGACGGCACCTTGGCCGTGGCGCTGGAGAGCCACGCGATTGTGCTCACTTGGAACAGCGGAGGCTCAGTGTTATCAGGAGACACAAAGCTTGTGTTCGTTTTGACTGGGCTAGAGACTCCGCTTCGAGCCGGAGCAGTCGACATTGGCACGCTGGTCGTCTTCAATTCGACGCACCCGTCCATCTTTGAGATCGACTTGCCAAGTATGCTGGTTAAGCCGGGGAAGGTCTGGAACGCGCAAGCGGATTTCACATCCTGGATCAGCGGGAGAGCGGCGTCGCTGCAGCTGAGCGTCATGCCGGCGAACCCGCTACCCGACGACGGATTGATCGTCATTACGTTGCCGGACGTCTACGGATCCCTGTCATCTGCATCGCTTGGCCAAGTAACGGGGGTAGATGGCGATATCACGCTCAACACGAAGCTGAATCGCATGAGTCTGACGCGAGCAGCTGGCACTGGGGCGGCGACGACCGGGATGCAGACGATTGTTGTCCGCGTCGACGACATTCTTCACTCGCTGCTCGAAGGACCAATCGGGAACCAGATTCGAGTCGACACGCTCGATGCCCAGGACCAGATCATCGACCAAGTGTACATCAACACATCGGATGCTGTGCTCCGAAAGGCTCAAGTGATACTGAGCACGCGCTACCTCAATGTGCAGGAAGGATCCTCGACTGGATCTCAGTACACCCTGCAGCTCAGCGCCCCACCAGTCGGCAGTCAGCTGACGGTCTTGGTGTCCCAGATAGCGAACCCCAGTACTGCCGATGTCTCGATCACGCCAGACCACGTGGTGTTCTCTTCCTCGAATTGGTCAACTCCGTCTGCAGTCACTGTCGTTGTGAGCGATGACGACGTGGCACGCGATTCTCGAGACGTGGTCGTGACGCACACAATCGTCGAAGCACTCACTACCGAGCAGACTTTTGCCTCGGTCAACTCGGTTCAGATCCTGGTGGAAGAGAACGACGTGCCGCTGATCCAAGTGTCATCGCGATATGCTGCGGTGATCCAAGGTGCGCGAAATGATACGTACGAGATTGTGTTGACGTCGAAGCCCAACGACTTCGTCCGGATTGATCTGGAGCCGGCAGATTCATTCATCACTACCATTCCCTCCTACGTGGTGTTCTCGCAGAGCGGTTGGAGCACACCGCAGCAAGTCACAATTGTGGGGAGCGCTCCACCGACGACAGACGTGGCGACGGTGCGTCACAGTAGAAGAAGCAGTGTGCTTCATTCCCCGTCCTCTTCGGATCCAAACTTCAGCGCATCGAGACACTTTGTGGTGCCTCAGAGCCAATTGCAAGTCTACTACGAGCCGCTCGATTTGGATCAGTGCGTGGAGCCCTGTCGACCGGGTTGGTTCTCCTTCAGCAACTCCTCGAGCAGCGAATCGCTGTGCCTGCCTTGCCCCTTGGGATTCTTCTGCTCTGGAGGGTGCGCGAACCCAAATGCGTGCCCCACAGGGACGTTCTCGAGCGAGTCGTTCGCCACAAGTGCTGTCTCATGTAAAAAATGCCCGTCTGGGTCGTATACCAACCAAAAGGGCACGATCAAGTGCCTCACGTGTCCAAGTGGCGCGTTTTGTGAGCATCCTGATCGGTTGTTCACACCGTGTCCTGCGGGTACCTGGTCGGGTGAAAACGAGGCCCAGTGTCACGACTGCCCTGCAGGGTCGTACAACAACGAGACGTTTCAAGGACACTGTACGGACTGCCCCAGTGGTTACTATTGCTCAAAGGGATCTAGTGCGCCGGAATTGTGCGCACCTGGTACAGTTTCCGTCAGTGCTGGGGCCAATCCTTGCGGACCATGTCCAGCCGGGTATGATTGCTCTCAGCCGTGGCGACAACCGGTTCGTTGCTCAGAAGGAACCTACTCACTCGTTGGCCAATCATCCTGCTTGTCGTGTCCGCGCGGATATGCGTGCTCGCAGCCAGATCAATCTCCTCAGGCGTGTGTTCTGGGTATGTTCAGCGCTGCGAACTCTACGACTTGTACTTCCTGCGCCGCTGGATTTTCGTGTGCGAACGCGTCGATAGATCCTGTCCCCTGCGAAACTGGGACGTACTCCAGCACTGCAAACTCGAGCATGTGCAGAGCATGCCCCGTGGGCCACAGCTGCGCCGATCCGTCCATTTCTCCGTTGCTGTGTCCTCCAGGAGCTTACAGTCTTGAAGTAAGTTGGCTATACTTTATTATGGCTCAGTTACATGGACCATTTTGTTAGACTGACCAAATTCTCTGTACTGGTGTACGCAGGGTGACTATTTGTGCCGCTCGTGCCCCGCTGGGAAGTACTGTCTTGATCCGCACGACGTCCCCAAGGCATGCGCATCAGGCTCGTACTCACTTGGAAACGCGACGTCATGTACATTGTGCCCGGCTGGAAGTGACTGTTCCAGCCCCAACCAAGCGCCGACAGCTTGTCCGGAAGGCTTTTATTCTGTAAATTCGTCGACGCCTTGTGCGGAGTGCGCCGCAGGGTACTACTGCTCGTCACCATCGGCATCACCCAAACTGTGTCCTCAAGGGACCTACAGGTGCGGGCAAGCAGCACTATCGTGAATGCTAATCCTATAAATTCTAACGTGATTTGTTGTTGCCAACTACCGTAGTCTCGACGGCGCGTCAGTCTGTACGTCGTGTCCTTTTGGATACACCTGTGCGACTGCTGATGCATTCCCAGACCCCTGCGGGCTTGGCCAGACCAACAACGCGAACCACTCGGCTTGCATCTCGTGTCCGAAAGGATACGAGTGCTCGCCTCTGAAAAGCGCTCCAGCTCTCTGCGGCATTGGCACGTACAGCCTAGAAGGGAGCAACGACTGCAGGTCCTGTCCACGAGGCTACCAGTGTCCAGTAACGACTGATCCTCCTGTTCGTTGCGGTGCTGGAAGCTATTCGCCGGTCGGATCTGCTCAATGCTTTGACTGCATGGCGGGGTTCTACTGTCCCGACCCGAGTATGGACCCAGTTCCATGCCCTTCGTGGCATTACTCTGGAGCTTCGAGTACGTCGTGCACGCCATGCCCAGTTGGTTACGATTGCACGGCACCTTCGTTTCCCCCGTTGCTCTGTCCAGCTGGGACATTCAACCTCCAGATCGGGTCAGCATGTGAGAGGTGTCCAGCTGGAGCAGCGTGTCCAGAGCCTTCATCCTTACCTGAGAATTGTATCCCGGGCACGTTCAGCATCGGGGGCCAAGCTCAATGTACTCCGTGCGCTCCTGGATTCTACTGTCCGTACACAAACCAGAACACTCAGATAGCGTGTCTGAACGGGACATACGCGGAGGCTGGCTCGGCAAAGTGCTCTTCCTGTCCAAGCGGGAAGCAGTGTCCGTCGACCTCGCAGCATGTTGAGCAGACATGTCCTCAGGGAACGTTCTCGTTGAGCGGCCAGTCGCAGTGCACGGCTTGCCCAAGTGGGTACAAGTGTCCTCAAGTGGACGGAAGCAAAAACGCGCCTTGTCCGCTCGGGTCATTCTCAACCGGATCGGCGATCTCGTGCACCACGTGTCCGGCTGGGTACGCCTGCCCCGACCCAACGAGCGATTCGCCAATTTCGTGTGCGGCAGGGACGTATAGCACCGGTGGCGCGACGACGTGCACGCCGTGCTCCCCAGGGTACGCATGCCCAGACACGACCACGAGTCAGCGGATACAGTGTCCAACAGGAAGCTACGCTAGTGGAGGAGATGCGTACTGCACTCCGTGTCCCGCCGGCTACCAGTGTCTGCTGACGAACAGCTCAAACTTCCAGCCCTGCTCGCCAGGCTGGTATTCGCCAGCTGGGTCAGCAGCTTGCGTGCAGTGTCCTCGCGGGTACTTCTGTGATACTCCTGGGGAGATGCCGAAGAACTGCACGGTTGGCTCCTACAGTCTGAATGGCTCTTCAAGTTGCATCTCGTGCGACCCAGGGTACGAATGCCCCCGCTCGGATCAGCTGCCGCAGCCGTGCCCAGTTGGCTATTACAGCGAAGGTGGTGAGGCGAACTGCCTACTTTGCCGCCCAGGATACAAATGCAGTCTAGCGTCGACGAACCCGACTCCTCCGCAGGATGAATGTCCGATGGGCGGGTACTGCAATCCGCCTACCACATTTTTCCTGTGTCCGGCTGGAACGTTTGGGAATGTTACTGGCGGAGAGGTAAGGAACTTCCATTAGTTCTGGTGTAGTTAGTACTGAATTATCAGATCAGCTCTGACTCTGTCTTGGTGCTGTGTGCAACAGAGTGTGGACCACGCTTGCGCGCCTTGCCCAGAAGGTTTTTATTGTGAAATGGGGAGCACTCTTCTGACAAAGCAGATGTGCCCGCCAGGGTACTTTTGCCCCGAAGCCGCGAAGCGCGCGAGTCAGTATCCCTGTCCGAGCGGGACATTCAATTCGCTATCGGGGCAGAAGAGTCAAGACGCCTGTCAAACATGCCCAGCTGGGTCATACTGTGAACAAGGATACGCGGATCCAGAGCCATGTCCCCACGGGTATTTCTGCCTTGAAGGAACCAAGAGTGCGGACCAGTATCCTTGTCCCGCGGGTACATTCAGCGGCCCACAAACCGGTTTGGTGCTCGCATCGCAGTGCCAGCAGTGTGAGATTGGAAGCTACTGCCCCGAGTCCAGTAGTACGCCAACCAAGTGTCCAGCAGGCACGTACAACCCAAACGTTGGCTCCGCCGGTTTACACGAGTGCTTGGATTGCCCTCCTGGGTGGTCGTGCCCTCAAGTTGGCCAGAGCACGTATGAAGATCGTTGTGTACCTGGGCATTACTGTCCCAGCGGGACTGTACTGGCTTCCGCGATGCCGTGTCCTGCTGGAACGTACACGGAGCGCGTCGACCTCATTCGTGCGGAAGATTGCACCATTTGCCCTCTTCGCCACGCATGTCCCCAAGGAACTGGCGGGGAGACGCAGACCATGTTGGACTGTGGAGCGGGTTTCTTCTGCCCGAACGGAACTGCGTTTGCGAAGCAGTTTCCATGTCTTCCGGGCACGTGGAGCTCCAGTACGTTGCTTGCAGACGCGTCCGAGTGCGACATCTGCCCGGAGGGTAAGTACTGTTCTGGCGGAAAGTCTTTTACTGACGGCAACTGCAGTGCCGGGTACTACTGTCCGCTTGGTACGCCATCACCGACAAAGTTTCCGTGCCCGAGTGGCACGTACACGTCGAAAACGTGGTTGTTTGAGCCGAGTCAGTGCGATGACTGTCCTCCAGGATATTACTGTCCAGCTGGATCAGTAGATCCGGTTCCATGCAAACCTGGGAGCTACACCTCGCTGAATAGAACGGAGAGCGTTGGTCCAGGATCTGCGTGGCCATCGTGCATCAACTGTCCCGCCGGGTACTATTGTGTGGAAGCTGCGGTCGCGCCTGAACCTTGCGGAAAGGGCAAGTTCTCGACAGCTGGGAGCAAGGCGTGCTCAACATGCGAGGCTGGATACTTCTGCAACAGCGAGACCACGAGCGCCACAAACATGAGAGCGGACATAGTAAGCTGGAAGTCACCTGGGGCTCTGTTTGGTAAGTGCTACAATGGCACGTACTGCCCGTCCGGGTCCGACAGTGAGCCGGCTCTGGAAATTGATGCCTGTCCGCGTGGCTACTACTGTCCAACCGCAACCCCGCAGCCGATGGTTTGCCCAGCAGGCACGTACAGCAACTTCACTGGACAAGATGCGCTGGATGACTGCGTACCTACTCCAGCTGGATACTACAGCTTGGAAGGAGCACTTCAGCCAACTGGGGTGTGTACTTCGGGGTTCTACTGCCCTCTTCGATCGACCTCAAGCACCCAAGTGCCATGCCCTGCACGATACTATCTGGATCGTACGGGTGGTCAGAGTGAAGACGATTGCGCCTTGTGTGTGGCCGGGTCGTATTGCTCAAAAGGCTCTGCGTACCCAGTGCCGTGCCCTGCAGGCTCGTATTGCCGCACTGGGATTGCTGTACCGGAGCCATGTCCAATTGGGACATATGCGAATTCATCGGGGCTGCGGCAAGTCGAGGACTGTATTTTGTGCTCTCCAGGCATGTATTGCGACTCAACTGGTTTGACAGTTCCTCGAGGACCTTGTGACCCTGGATACTACTGCACGCTGGGAGCGTACACGTCCGCGCCGATGAACTACGAGTCGACGATCTTTGGCGTCAGCAACCGCCACACAGGCGCACAATGTCCTCAAGGCGCTTATTGTCCGCTCGGCTCGGCGACTCCAACGCTGTGCCCTCCTGGAACATTCAACAACTTCACTGGTCTGGAGACCGAAAGCCAGTGTGTGCCATGCCCAGCGGGACAATACTGCGAAACGCCAGGTCTCTTTCTGCCAACTGACAGCTGCTTCGCGGGGTATTACTGCACTGGTGGATCGAGTGTCCCGACGCAAGTTCCGACGCCTCCGGGCTACTACTCGCTCACTGGAGCGACGTCGCCAACGCCGTGTCCGCCAGGGCGGTTCAACTTGCATTCGACGCAGGAGCAGTGCATCGTGTGCCCTGCTGGGTTCTACTGTGGCTCTCCTGCGACGATCCAGCCAGTGATGTGTCCCATGGGTACTTATTGTCCCGAAAGCACTGCGCTCCCAGTGAAGTGCCCTCCGGGGTCCTTTTCAGGCGTTGAAGGACTGGTGGCAGAGAACCAGTGCGAGGCATGCCCAGCGGGGTTTTACTGTGACTCGTACGGACTCTCGGCACCAAGTGGCAAGTGCTTTGAAGGGTTTGTATGCACGCTCAGCTCACCAGTGGCAAACCCAGTCGACCAAGCGTTTGGATACATTTGTCCTGCTGGCCAGTACTGTCCTGAAGGCTCCGGCGCCGGTATCCAGTGTCCGAACGGAACGTTCCGAGCATCGATTGGGGGCACAAACCAGACTTCGTGCACTTCCTGTCCGAGTGGACTATACTGCGAAGGTACGGCGTTGACGGCCCCGACTGGGAAGTGCGCAAAAGGATACTTCTGTGTGTCGCGAGCTGCATCCGCGACTCCGACGGACAATATCACTGGAGACATCTGTCCTGCTGGGTTTTATTGCGGGGAGGCGACCATCAATCCAGTCAAGTGTGCGACGGGGACGTACGCGATGGATCCCGGCCAATCAACCTGCACACAGTGCCCAGCAGGGTATTTCTGCGATGGACTCACCACCGATCGATACTTTGATTGCCCAGCGGGTCACTACTGCCCGCTTGGTACTGCAGCGATCCCAGTGCCTTGTCCCGTGGGCACGGTTAACAATCAAATCAAGATCGCAAACGTTTCGGACTGTCTTCCGTGTACCCCGGGGTTCTACTGCGAGACCGAAGGTCTGGCGACTCCATCTGGCCCTTGCTCTCCAGGATACTACTGTCCCACAGCGTCAGAGAACAAGTTTGGGAAGAGCGCTACGAATATCACCCGCGCATGCCCCGCTGGCGTGTACTGCCCAGAGGGAACTTACGTTCCTGTACCGTGCCCAAGAGGGACGTATTCGAACGCGACGGGACTGGCAAGCGCCACGGAATGCAAGTTTTGCGACGAAGGCAGTTACTGTGCAGATGCTGGACTGACGAAGCCGACTGGGCTGTGTGCTGCTGGATACTACTGTAAGCTCAACAACACTGTGGCGAACCCGTCAAGTGGTGTCGTGACGGTGATCGAAAGTTCAGCTCCAGGCTCAAGCATCTCATTTGGCGGAAACCTTTGTCCACAAGGACACTATTGCAGTCTCGGAACAATTACGCCCCGACAGTGCTCCGAGGGTACTTTTGCAGATGAAACCGGAACTCCAATGTGCAAAGCGTGCGTTCCAGGGTACTACTGCCCTCTGGGGACAGTGGATTACTCTGCTAACCAGTGTGCACAAGGGTACTACTGTCCTGAAGGCACACAGCGCAGTGTGGAGTTTCCCTGTCCGCCAGGAACCTTTGGCAACGCCACCGGTTTGCAGGATGTAAGTCAGTGCAACCCAGCGCCAGGAGGAATGTTCGTGGATAGCTACGCCGCAGTGCAGCCTACAGGAACCTGCAAAAGTGGATTCTATTGCTCCGGTGGTTCAGCGACCAGCACTCCGTCTCTGGGTGCCACTGGCGGCCCGTGTCTTCCAGGCACAAACTGCCCAGAGGGCTCCGCAGTCCCCATCGTGTGCGACGCCGGGTACTACTGTTCTTCCACCAACACCGACAAGGCTCTGCCTTGCGACGAAGGGTTCTACTGTGTTCAAGGGTCGTACACAGCCAGCCCCACTGGGCAGAACAACTCGCTCGGAATGATCGGCAACGTCTGCTCAGCAGGTCACTACTGTCCACAAGGAACAAGCAATCCCATCCCGTGTCCGCCAGGGACATTCTCTGAGAACACGCAGAATGTCTGCGCAGAAGACTGTTTTCCTTGCCCGCCAGGGTACCTTTGCACTGTGTCGGGTATCGTCAAGCCATTCGAGAAATGCCCGCCGGGATACATCTGCACTGGAGGAGAACGAGAAGCTACGCAGCGGTGCCCAAAGGGGTTCGAGTGTCCGGAAGGCTCGTCGCAGCCAATATTTTGCCCTGCGGGAACGTTCAGCGACGAAGATGGACTAGCGCAGTGCAAAATATGCCCACAGCGGTACTTTTGCGAGCAGGGAACAGTTAGTCCTCAAGAATGCCCCGGCGGATTTTTCTGCCCCCTCCAAACCCCTTCAGCAAAGACATACCCTTGCTTACCAGGAACGTACAGCAACCAATCGGGGTTGGGGAGTGCTGCCGAGTGTACAAAATGTCCACCTGGTAAATTCTGCTCAGGCGAACCGCCGACAGACTCTCCTACTGCCGACTGTGCTCCCGGTCACTATTGCTCAGGAGGAGCGCGCACTGCGCAGCCTGTCAACGACACGACCGGCGGCTACTGTGCTGGAGGGTACATGTGCTTTGGTGGGGCTTGGTTGGCAACGCCGATCGACAACCGAACCGGAAGAGCGTGTGATGCTGGCTACTACTGCCTCCTTGGCTCAAGCGCTCAGACCCGGTGCCCGAAAGGAACGTACAATAGCTTTGAAAAGCAGATTTCATGCGCAACGTGTCCTGCTGGCAGCTACTGTGACACCAATTCCGCAGCCCCGTCACCATGTCCTCAGCGGTACTTCTGTCCGGAAGGCACGATTGAGCCTGTGCTGTGCCCTAGTGGTACGTTCGGCCATCAAGACGGATTAGAGAGATCGGACCAGTGTGCAGCCTGCGGCACTGGTAAGTACTGCACTGGAGGAGTGGAGACTGCTTCCTGTGCTGCTGGATACTACTGCAAGATGTACAATGGTGAGCCGAACCCAGACACCCCAGCCGCCAATTCGCCGAATATCGACTATGGAGGTCCCTGCCCAATCGGTCACTACTGCCCAGAAGGGGTTTTGGATCCGTTTCCGTGTCCAAATTTCACTGCGCGCCTCGAGACGCACGGTACGAGCGTCAACGATTGTGGCCCGTGTCCCGCTGGAATGAGCTGCGAAGACGGAGCCGTGACGATCACATGTCCCCGCGGGAGCTACTGTGCGTTTGGGAACAGCTCCGTCTTTTGCCCCGCTGGCACGTACAACCCCTCGGAAGGAAAACAGTATCTGGAGGACTGTCTACCGTGCGATGCGGGAAAGCTGTGCAATCGAACAGGAGTGATCGATCCCACTGGCTACGATTGTCCACCTGGGCACTACTGCTTGGTGGCTGAGAGTAATCCAAAGCCATGCCCAACAGGATCATTTCGTCGAGCTGTTGGCGGGAGAAGCACAGACGACTGCCAGATTTGCACTGGGGGATCGTATTGCGTGCTTGGGTCGATCGAGCCCATTGTTTGCGAGAGCAAAGTATACTGTCCCAAGGGCTCCGGGCTTTCGATTGCTTGTCCTGGAGGCAGCTACTGTCCGTTTAACACCACAGTGCCGATTCTGTCCCCCGAAGGGTATTTCTGCCCCATTTCGTCCGATAGCCCTATCAAGTGCGATCGAGGGTACTACTGCCCAGCGGGGACTACTGCTCAGATACCGTGTCCACTCGGTTACATCGGTCGGGAGACTCCGTTGAGCGGCGCGTACACGACCCTGGGCGATTCGTGCGAAAGCTGTCCGCCGGGAATGTTTGGAGTCGATCCGGAGCGCCTGTCGTGTGAAACTTGTCTCGAAGGCTACGTTTGCCTGGGAGCGACATCGTCCAACAGACCAATGTCGAGAGAGACTGATAGGGGTTACCAGTGTCCTCCGGGGTACTACTGTCCCGCAGGAAGCTCTCGTGAACTTGCCTGTCCCAGCGGAACGTATCAACCAGAGTACGGGGCAACAAATTCGACGTTCTGTCGCGAGTGTCCTGCGAATTCGTACCAAAACGTTGCTGGCCAGGCCAGTTGTTTGCCGTGTTCTAAGAGCGCGTTTTCTTCGGCTGGAGCGACTAAATGCACTTGCGTAGGCAGCCATCGGGCCTTCCAGATGACGGACGGCTACTGCATCTGCGAGCCTGGGTATGAGTTCTACGATCAGGACCTCATTCTTCGCAGTGATGAGGACGACGATGTCGACTGCCAGCCGATCGTCTATGATCGGTGCGGGAGCAACCAGATTCGCTCCGACAGTGGCTCATGCATCTCCGTGAGCCAGGGGTCCTGTGCGAAAAGCTGCAACAATGGCACGGGGACGTACGTGAGCAGTATGGGGCTGTGTCAGTGCGATAAGCAACCGGATATTGACTTGATTTGCGACAAGAAATGCCGTGAGAGCTCGATGCAACTGCAAGTGAACAGCACTACCGGCGAGCTGCAGCTCTACGATCCTGTCACTGGCCACATCGAGCCTCTTCAGGACGCAGTGCAAGGAATTGTTACCCAGATCTCCTGTACAAGCTCCGACTGTCAACTGCATTCGCTCGCGATCCAGGCGTCAGGCTTCAGTGGATCCTACGACGTGCCTTCTTCTCTATCGACCTCGTCATCATCCAGCACAAGCCGCCGTCGCCGTCTGGCAACCGGCTCGGAAACGTCGATTCCGAATCCGATGATGTGCCTCAACGTTGGCAGCGGCGTCATCTTCGATCTGTCCACACCAGGATCCTATCCGGTTTACCTGAAAGACTCGATGCTGAATACGAACCCCAGTTTTGACTACGGTGCCTTTCGCAGTCTGGCGAGCAAAGTCAAATCGAACAGCAGCTCAGTCACGGCGTTCGCGTTCTCGTTCACAGAACCGGGCACGTACGTGTTCGGGAACTCGCTCAACGGCGCTGCAAAGACAGTGATTGTCATTATGAGCGAGGGCACTTCGTGTCCGACCGATGGTCCGATCGTGCCGCTGAGCGAGAAGAACCTCATCTCGGTGAGTGCAAAGCGCCGGACGGACGACTTGATCCTCGCTCCGGATTGGGGCCTGATCTTCGGTCTTCTCGGAGGGTTGTTCGGTATGGTCGTAGCAATCATCACGGGGCTGTACTACTTCCGGACGAAAAGCTGGACCAACTCCAGCCTCAGGAAACAGCTCGCTGGATACAGAGCAAAGAGCAAGCAGGTCGACCTCGCCTCGATCCACTCAAAGGGCTCGCTGGTTGCGAATAAAGTCACAAATGCGGACACAACGGACAGAGCCCAGGAGCCTTCGACGATGGCAATGCTTGATGAAGCGAGCGGCGCAAGGTCCCCAAATGCAGCAGAGAAAGGCCAAGACGCCTACGAAGCGGATCTCGGGCGCTGGGATGACGAAGACCTGGACATTCGGGAGCTGGTGGATCGACTGCAGTTCCACCACGAGTCCGTGGCGAAATGCTTTGAAGACCAGAAGGGCGATGTGAAGAAGGTCACGCAGCAGCTGCAAACGGAGGCCGCCGAGCTGAAGCGGCTCTTTGTGAACGCGCTACTGTCCTCCAAGTCTTCGTCAAAGGGAAATTCGCTTTTGCCTCCAGAGCACGAAATCTCGAACCCGGAACTTACGACAGAGCTGATGGTCGGTCGCTCTGGTCAGCCAACAACCCACAACCAAAGCGACAACACGAAATGTCTCGAAAGAAACGGTTTCTTGCTGGAGAACCTCGAGCGAGAACTCGTCGATCGGCAGCGGTATGAGAAGAAAAAGTTCGGCGCGATGGATGAGGTGAACCGCTTGCTCAACCAAGTGGAGGGCTGGCGACAGGGACTGCCAGAGCTGACAACAACACTGGTGAGCGAGATGGCGCTCAATCTGGAAGCACAAGGGGACCAGCCAGAGACAACAGCAGCGTCTCTTCCACACATGTTCCTGGAGAGGATTCAGAACACATTGGGCGACTTGGAGGCCGTGTTGAGCTCCGACCCGTCAACGAAGACCTCGTCATCCGTCATCCAGCTGGTCGAAGGCGAGAAAGTCCGGCGTGAGATCGGCGCGTTTGTGCTGGAGGAGTCTCAGCGGCACTTGCACGCTCTGCTGCCACCGAAGGAGACTGAAGAAGAAACTACCACCAGCGTCGCCAATGAGGAGGACATGAAGAAACTTCTGGATCTCCACGACGCGGTCGCGAAGGCTCAAAACCGCGAAGACGAGGTGGTTCATGCGCAAGTGACGTCGCTGCACAAGTTTGGGATCGTGGTGCCGAAAGTGGCGTTGGCGCTGCGTGAACTGGAGCGCGATTTCAAGACCGAGCTTCTGAAACTCAGAGAAGAGCAGAACCCGTCGAAAGAGCGCGCTTTGAAGCAGCAACTGGAAGGAAAACTGAGTAAGATCCTCGCGGAGCTGTCGAAAGGAGCGGGTAAAGTGCGCGAGAACATCCATAAAGAAAGCGGCAAAGTACTGAAATGCGAGCGAGCGTGTCATGATTCTGAGACGCAGCTGGCGACAGCTCTACATGCGGTGAAGAAACAATTTAACGCTTTGCGTGACAACGAAAGGGAGGAAGCGATTGCTGAGGCTCAAGTGCTTCGCGCTGCTCAGAGTACAGTGCGCCAGCAGCACGACATCGAAAGGGACGCGATGGAGAAGAAGAGGGACGAGACGCTCTTCCAAATCAAGGATCTCCTGGTCGCGCTCACTACCGAGCTGAACGCCCGCCACCAGGCGGGTGAACCAAGGGCTGAAGTGTTTCAAGCCCCTCCTGGCTTTATGGCTCCTACCTTTGCGAAGACTTCGTCCGCTCGAAGGATTCATGACACTCCGGTAAAACCAGCAGCAGCTACCGCAGACGCCAGTAATTCTCTTTTCCATGCTGAAATCCAACTTGACGACTTGAGAAAAAAGACCGAGTCCGCAGCGCAAGACCTTGCGAAGAGCCAAGCGCAAATGCAGAAGCAGTATCTCGAGAAGCTGGAGTCCGAGTTCCCGCAGTTGCTACCCGAAGAGAAAGAGCGCCTTGTGGGTGAGTTCTCATCTGATTTGCTGCAATTGGCGTCATCTCTGAACGTCGAGACGATACGAAGCGAGGAGGATCTACGAGGCATGCTGACTGTGCGGGAAGTGGCGCACAAGAAGCAACAGCAGGCGGTGCAACTGCACGCAGAGCAGCAGGAATCGGCGCTCTTGCAGGAGCAGCAGGTGCAGGAGACGCAGCTGGAGGATCAGTTCAAACAAGCAGAGCTGGAGATCGAGCAGGAGTATCTCCAGGAGCTGTCTCGCTTAGAGCAAGAGTTTGAGATGATTGGCCCTGATTTCAGCGAGCCAACGGGGCTCGAGGGTGATGTCTCAGAGCCATTCGAAGGACAGGACGAAAATGAAGGAGGTGAGCTCAGTGATGAGGACCGCGAGGATGATTTAGCCATCGATGCCGAAATCATCGCAAAGCTCTGCTCGACGTATGCTGACGCGTGGAAGGACCACCTTGCAACGCTAGCTAACGAGGAAGCGTGGCGAAAGACGCAGCTGGCAGAGCGACTCCAGCGGAAGAGGAACGCCCATAGACAGATGATCCAAGCAGATACAGTCAGCCTCCTCGAATTGGACAAACTGAACGATGCACTCGCAGTGGAAGAAGCAGAGGAGCTGGAGAAGATCCGCGAAGAAATGAGCTTGAAGAAAGATGCTTTGCTGGAGAATCTTGCAATGAAACAAGACGCCCTGGACACTGCGAGGGACCGTGTCGTCCGTGAGGCTGTCAGTGATGCGAGGGAGCTGCTGGACGACTTTGTACGGCTTCAAAGCGCCAGCTTGCAGCAACTGGATAAGAACCACAGTAGCGCCTCAGAAACAGATGCAGAGAGTCTCCAGCGAGGTGGACGCCTTGGTGAATCCGATGCTCTGCCACTAAACAATAGGGAGTCGAGCCCCCGGAGTCTTCTGAATGCTCTCCTCGATAACCAGCGAGGCGAGCTTGATTCAATTTTGAGCAAGGCCGAAGAGGTCACACTTGCAAGAAGGAACGAAGCTATAGCAATGCTAGCACATGCGAACGCCAAAATCCAGGAACTGAGGAGAGCTCACAGCGGCAACTTGCGCGAAGTTGAGCAGGCGGTCGCAAATGAAATGACACGCCAGGGGCTGGATCCACAAGCGAAGCAGATTAAGGTATGCCTCGAACAGAGACTGCATGCATTCGAACAGGAGTTGCTTGCTTCCAATGACCCACAGGAAAGCGAACTGGTCGCAATCTGTGACCGAGCATTGAGCGAAGCGATGGAACACCGATCACGTGATCTAGAGGCGGTGGAGGCTGCAGCGGTCGAGGCGAACATTGAGCTGGACGCAGCGAACGCCACGCTCGGGTTCCTTCGAGAGTGGCCTGAAAGCAGAGCTATGCAAACCTCTACGAACCAAACTAGTGTGATGCTACCTTCACAGGAGAGCGTACCAAGCAACCTTGTCGCGTACAACGTGATGACTGAGAAGCTACCGACACTAATCCAGGAGGAAACAGCGAGTCAGCTAGAGCGCCTTCTTCAGGAGCATGAGGCAGCCTGCAAAGACCGCGAACAGCGACTACTAGCGGAGCAAGCGGCTCAAAAAGCAAAACTCGCAGAGAAAATGGCGCAACGGAGGGCTGAGATAATGAGTCGAGCGACTCCCCCGTCTCCTGCAGAAGTGGCGCAGCTGCTCACAGAGATCGACAGCCAAGAGCAGCAGGGACTCGCTTCCATATCAGCTGGATATGAACAAAAGGCGCGAGACCTAGCAGACGCTGCAGTGAAGGAGAGCCGTGAGCTGGCCACGCTCTTGAAGTTGAAGAGCAACAACGCAGCCCAGGAGATCGAATCTCAGCTCCGCGACTGCAGACACAACTACGAAATAGAAGCACGAAAGCGCGGATCTGCGATCGATCTCGATCAGGCGAGAGCGAAGAAGGCGCTGCTGGATCGCCTCCAACGTAACCTTGGGGGAATGGAAAGTAAAAAAACTGTTGCGCAGAATGAAGATGGTAATGGCGCTAATGGACTTTCTGATCAAGCAACAAGGGACGAAAGTGACAACGTAGAACGTGCGGCTGCCGAAAGGGTACTTCAAACTGCTGGTTACGATGAGGTTTTGCACAAACTTGACACTGACGCAGCTCAGCAGTTGCACCATGCAAAGATCGTCCACACAGAGCTGCAAGACGATCTGAAACGAGTGAAGGACGAGCACGAGACGGCTCTCAAGGAGCTGCAGATGGCACTGGACGTTGAACGCGCGCGCCAGGAGCAGCGCCTCCAGCAGCGAATGCAGCAGCGGCGAGAGCAGCAGCTGAAGCGCAATCTGTCGCCAGACGAGGCCACGAAGACTGAAGCGTTGATCGCCAAGCAGGAGGAAACGGAGAAAGTCAATTTGCAGACTCAGCTGGATGCGCAGTCACAAGTCGTGATTGCGGAAGAGAAGGACAAGCAGAACAACGAGACATCGACGATTGAGGTCAAGCTGCGACAGGTGTCGGCTGAGATTGCAGCTGCAGAGGTGGCGCGAAAGGCGGTGGCAGAGCTACAAAAGCTCTCTGGGGCTCCAGTAACAGCTGTCTTCGATGAGCCGGAAGCAAACGAAAAACACGATGCTACTGCGCTAATGCACAAGCGGCGGGTCGCGGCGCAACTCGCGCTCGCAAAGATGAAGAACCTGTTGCTGCTTTGGGTTCCATTGTCGCCTCGGTCTGGTGGTATCGACGGATCTAACACGATGGTTTCAACCTTGGGAACTAACGACCCGCTTCGTTCTGCGCTCGCCTCTGAGGTGGAGACTCAGATCCTGAAGATCAGCGAAGCGCACATCCAGGCATGGCAGAAGCGGAAGCAAGAGCTGGCGCTTGAGGAGGCCGCGCAGAAGGCCAAGTTGGCTGAGCGAAAGCGCCAAAAGCACGCAACAGCAGCTAATGGCTCTCCTGTAAACACGCAAAGTGCATTAGAGCCTACCGCATGTGAAGACAGATCACTAGACGAAACCTTGTTCTTTGTGGAGGACACAACGATTCAGGACAAGCGCTTCCGCCTTGACGCGGACCTGGACAAGGAGCTGGATCTGATCGCAACCTGTGTCGAAAACGCTGTGTCCGCTAGCGTCAGCGACTTGGAAGAAGCGCTGCTCGCTTGCCGCGCAGCCTATGAGCGAGATCTAGACAGACTTCACGCAGATCTGGATCTGGAGCGTCGACGGGAGCGCAGTGCGTTGGAGAAGCGCTTTGCATCGAGACGAATGGGCAAGCCAGGGAGCTCATCGCCGTCAACACCCGACTCGGAAAGTCAGGCTGACGCTAAGGAGCTCGCTCGTATAGAGGAGCAGCTAGCAGTGAAAGAGGCGACGCTTGTCGCTGCGCTGCAGATGAGCGCGAAAGAGGCGCTGGACAATGTTGTGGCGAGTGCGAAGAGCAAGACGCTTGGCTGGTACACTGAGGCGCAAGTCGCATGCGGTGACACTGAAAACGAGTTGGACAAACTGCGAAACGATCACGCACATGGCATGGCGGAGCTAGTGAAGGCGCTAGCTGCCGAGCGTAAACGGCAAGAAGACAAGCTACTGGAGCGCTTGGCGAAACGGCGAAACACCAGTATGAAGGGTGCAACTGCGAGCCTATCTGGAAATGCCAAAAGCGATGATCAAGCACAGGAAGCGCACGAACAGCTGGAGAAAGAGCGCTTAGAGACGCAGTTGAACGAACAAGCTGCCCGTGCCGTGAAGGAAGAGACCGACAAGTTCCAGGCTCTTGAAGAAGACCTCAAGGGCGAACTGCTCAGGCTGCGAGTTGACGCGGAAGCTGCTGGGGCTGTATGCGCCGCAGTCGACGCCGCCGGAGAGGCGGAGCTGGAGCGTCTGCGAAGAGAATATTTCGACAGCAAAGCGCGTGCAAACGCTGAAAATGAAGATGCGGCAGCAGCGCATAGGCGGCGACTTGAAGTGCGACTGGCGAGTAAATTCAGGAAGCTGAAGCCTGTTGCAAGTGGTGAATCGGTTGAGCCGTCTTCGGCAGTTGAAGCTGCGGATGCAGGCGTCGACATGTTAGAGAGCACCATTCAGAACCTCCACGACACGCACTATCGTACATGGAAGAACATGCAGGATCGCTTGGACGACGAGGCGCGACTGCGCAAAGCCCAGCTTGCAGAGCGATTGCAGCGGAAACGAGCCGAGCTGCAGAGCAAAGTGGCTACTGGGGCGTTGACAGCGAGCGAATACGAAGACCAAGTCAAGGCTCTGGATCAGGAAGAGCAGGCCAAATTGGCGATGATTTCGGCCGAAATGACGAAAAAGGTCGTGCAGCTCCGATGCGCCGTCGACGATCAGAAACAAAGCTCGACGGATGCTCTGGTGGACTCGTTTACAGACAACACGGCGGAGATCGACCGGTTGATCGACGAGTGTCGGCTGAAACATGCGCAAGAGAAGCAGAAGCTGCGCGAGCAGCTAGACGTTGAGAGGCAGAGGCAGCAGCAGAGTCTCCGCGAGCGCATCGCCAAGCGACAAGAGCGGTTCAAAGACAGCACGGCGTCTCCAGACACTGACGTCAGTGAAGAGCAAGCAGCAAAGGCCGAGATGGAGCTGGACGAACTGGACGCGCGAGAGCAGAGCGAGTTGGAGTGCAGCTTGCAAGAGAGTGAGAGCAACGCGTGGGTCCAAAACGAGGAGCTCCTCAACCACCAGATCCTAGATCTGACTCGTACTTTGGAGCAGGACGCGGAGAAAAAACAGGCAGACGCTGGAGAAATCGAGCAAGCAGCGCTAGACGAGTTCGCGCGAGTCACGCGAGAGCACCAGGAGCACATGAAAGCGCTGCGCGAAGCCATGGACACCGAGAAGCAGCGCAAGATGCTCGAACTGGCCGACCGCTTGCAGAAGCGACGCGACCAGCGGCTGCGAGAGATCAAGTTTGCTTTGGGTGTGAATGACACTGAGGCTGTCCGTCGTCTAGCGGTAGAGGAAGAGTTGGCGCAATTCGAAGTGCAGGATGAGCTCTCGGACCGCGATGCAGTGGCTATTATGAACGAACTGGAGCGCCAGCGAGCGGTTGAGACGGAACTGGGCGAGAAGCTGAGCCAAACAGCGGCTCAGGCCGCAGCAGCGGAAGCCGCGAGAAAGGTGATCGAGCGCGTCCAGGAAGAGTACGAGCGAAGGCGGAAGGATCTGACGAGCGAGCACGATCTGCGTCGTCAGGAGCAGAAACGCGCCCTTCAGGGTCGTTCAGCGGCGCGAAAGCAGCAAAAGGCAGTATCTCCAGGCAACGAGGCAACGTTGACGCTCCAGAAGAACGCATCAGAAAAGTTGCTTGGTACGTCTGATCAGCCTGATGGCTCCATGGAGGACGAGATCCAGCGGGTGAAGAACGCGCACGAAGTCGGATGGCAGGCGCGTCTCAGCCAACTGGAGCTTGACGCAACGATGAAGAAAGCGCGGCTGATGGAGCGAATGCAGAAGAAACGAGCGGCGCTGCGCTCTTCGGCGGCGGGTGATCAGCAAAACGCATCAGCACTTGAGCCCACAGCGGCCCAGGATACGCAAGAAGAGGAAACAGAAGCACTGGCTGTCATTGACGCCGACTTTGAAGCCAAGCGATCGCAGTTGCAAAGCGAGATGGAGGACGAAGAGCGCGCTCTCAAGGCATCTCTCGACGCTGTTGCGAAGGGAAGAGCCGCCGAACTGGAGCGATTGCTCGCCGAGTGCAAAAAGCAGCACGACGAAGAATCTGAGAATCTGCGAAAGCAGCAGGCGCTGAAGCGACAGCAGCAGGAGCAGATTCTGCAAGCACGTCTCTCCAAGAAGCGCGCGCAGAGGCTCGCAAGTGACACTAAAGATGGATCTCCCACTGGTGTTGTCGTTGGTGAGAAGGAGTTGCTGGAGGAAGAGTGGAAAGAGCGAGAAGCAGTCGAGAAGCAGAGAGAAGACGAGGAAGCAGTGGCGATGGCGGAGTTGAAAGAGCGACAGCGAGACGAAGTGGCTGCGATCATGGTGGAGCTGGAAGAAGACGCCGAGCGTCGACGGGCAGCAGCGCTACTCCAGCAGCAGGAGGCCGAGCGGCAGTTGGAGCGTCTGCAGCAGGAGCATCGCGAGAGTCTTCAGGGGCTGAACGAGTTGCTCGCGACGCAAAAGATGCAGCAGGAGGGCAAACTCCAGCAGCGACTGCTGAGCAAACGCGCAAAGAAGCAGGAGGAGCTGGGAAAGCTCCAAGTGAGCGAAGAGGAAGCGGCGAACGCGTTGAAGGAACTCGACAGAGAACAGGCGGCACAGACGCTGCGTTTCGAGCAAGAGTGGGAGAGCGAAATCTCGCGCAAACTAAGTGAAGAGACAGAAACCCAGAAGGTGAAGGAGCTGGAGGTCACGCGGCTGCTGAACCAGGCGGCGCTGGACGCAGCGGCAGCGGATGCGGCTCGGAAAGCCCTCGAGGCGGCTAACAGAGCGGAGATCGAACGGGTAGCTACCGAGTTTCAGTCCGAGGCAACTGCCGCGAAGTTGCAGCAGTCCGCAGAGGCTGAAAGCCAGAAGAAGAGACTGCAGGACCGACTCGCGGAGAAGAAGCAGAAGCGGGACAAGCAGAAGCTCAAACGCGTCGCCTCCATTGTCCAAAAGAGCACGCGGTTGACCGTGAAGAAGCCTGATGAACGCGCCGGACAAGAACCGTCATCATCATCATCAGCAGCAGCAGCAGCAGCGTCAGAGGAAGAGATGCGGCTCAAGAAAGAGCACGAGGTGCAATTTGTCGCGCAACAGGCGGAAGCAATAGCGCGCAAGAAGCAAGAGGACGCCAAGGAACTCCAGCAGCAAGCTGTGAAGGAGCTGGAGCGTCTGAAGGAGGAGCACGAGAACGAGATGAAACACCTGAACGCCTCGCTCTTGGCGGACCAGAAGCGGCAGGAGCTGAAGCTGCAGGAGCGCATCGCCCAGCGCCGAGGGCGCAAGCAGAAAGAGGCGGCGACCAGCGAGGGCGAGAAGGAGCGGCTGGCGCTGCTGGAAGAGGAGGAGCGGAGTGAGAAAGAAGCGCTGGAGGCCGAGCTGGCGGCCAGGGCGGCGCGACGGATCCAGGAGGAGAAAGAGCGTCAGCGCCTGAAAGAGGCCGAGCTCGCCGCGAGGATCGACCAAGCGGCGACGGAGGCCGCAGCAGCGGAAGTGGCGAGAAGAGCCGTGGAGGCGGCGCGTGAACAAGAGATCGAGCGGCTCTCGAAGGAGTTCGACGAGAAGAGCAGGGAGCTCCGGCAGAGCAACCAGGCGGATCTAGCGACGCAGAAGAAGAAGCTGGAGGCGCGCATCGCGGCCAAGAAGCAGAAGAAGCTCATGGAGCTGGAGACGAAGAAGGAGCTCGAGCTACAGAAGCTCAAGCAGAAGCAGGCGCAGGCCATCGAGGCGATCGAAGAGGACAAAGCGAAGATGAGCGACACGCTAGAGTCGCTTACAGCAGCGGGGGATGGCGGCGGTGATGAAAGTTTGCCTGCCGGTGATAATTTAGGTGATGAGAGTCAGCAGCTTGGGTCGAATGGTGACGCCGAGGAGATCAGAACGCAGCAGCAAGAGGACACCAGCCCTTCGAGTGTCTCTCGTGCCGCAAACCTGGTGACTGATGCTCAGCAGCAAGCAAAGGATGTCGCAGCAATCGAACAATTCTTCACTCTGGGTCTCATCCCTCTCCAGTTGTCGCTGCTCGCTGGGATTGAGCTGGCTGTAAACCAGCGCCATCAGGCAGAAGCGTCCGCTCTCGTGTCTTTTCAGTATGAGGAGAAAATGGCGATGGTTCGTCAGGGAATGAGCGGCATCTTGCAGCAGAAGGCGTCCACAAAGGCGCTTGCGCTGACCGATCTCGGCAGTTCTCCGCAAGAAAGAGAGACAAAGCTACAGAACATCGACAAAGCATTTGATCTGAAGATCCGCGAGCGCGAGCAGAAGCTACTGGCAGACATCGAGCAGGCGCAACAGAGCCAAACAAAGGCGCTGAAGGAGAAGCAGATGGCACAGATCGCGGTTCTCCTGAATCACTTTGCGTCTCATCACGCGGTCGCAGTCGCGAAGTTGGCCGTCCAGCAAACAAGTGCGCCTCCAGGCGGAGAGCAGCAGCAGCAGCAACTTCGACGAAGCGAGTCGTCGGTTGGCAGAGCCGCTTTTGTGTCGGAAGCAGAGAGCGAACACGCAGATTTGGTGAACGAGCTCCGCGCCAGGCTCCAAGTGGAGAAGAATGGACGAGTCAGAGAATTGTTGGACGAGAAGCAGATCGAGCTCACCAAATCGCACGAGCAGCTGGAAAGGGACCTCGCGGCGCTTGAGATCCGTTTCGACCAGCTGATTGAGCTGGAAAAGGTGGAGGTCAACAAGACTTTCAGAGAGCGTTTTGAGCAGCTTGCGAAGAAAACGGGTGGTCGCAAAGCCAGTAGCAGCAGCGATAGAAAGGCAGACGAGGCGCAGCGAACCAAGTTTGAGGCCGAGAAAGACGCGCAAGTGTCGCGTCTTGTGCTCATGCTGCGCGGAAGGCAGGCGAAGCAGGTGGAGCGTCTGCAGAAGCTCGCTGAGAAGCGACGCGAGATGCTCGAGGACGAGTTCGTCCGGAAAGTCCACGTCGTGACGGCCAAGACGATGCAGCGTGTGGTGGAAGAGAAGGAGACGCTGGCGCGGAAGCAGGCAATGGTGAAGAGCAGCCCGCCTCGTAGTGGTCCCCACGAGAGTGGCATCAATGAACAAGATCATGTCGACTTGAACAGTGAGTCTGGAAAGACAGGAAACATGCTCACGCATGCTCTCGAAGAGCGTCTCGCGAAAATCGAAGAAATGCTGCGCGACGGACTCAAGTTTGCGAGCGGATCCAATGTTGACACTGAGAGCAAAGCGGAAGAACCGAAGGATCCAGCAGGTCCAGAAAGTCCCGTCGCTGCCGATTTATCGAATGCAGTCGCTTCGTATCGTGCGGCGATCAAGGACGCCATCTCGCGCGGATGCCGCGCCGAGAGTGATTTCCTTCTGCCTTCAGGCACTGAGTTGAGCCCTGAGAGGCTGAAGGTACTCTGCGAAGATCTGCTGCCTGTCGAGGCGATGAGCGCAAATATGCAGACGCGCCTCAATTTCGTGAATCTGGTGCTCCAGCTAGCAGTTCCTTCAGACTTGTCTTCTTGTTCTTCAACAGCAGGACAATCAGCTTCGACTGGAAACCAGAGACAACTCCAAGTCGTGGTCGTCAAATCTCTCTCTGAGGACGGCACAGCCTCTGAGCCCAAATCTTCTCTGTACTCGTATCTGGACGATAGGAGCCAGACTTTGTGTCTGCGGGCGGCGTGTCTTCTCGATCTGTCGACTGGGCAACTCGCGATCCTTGCGCTCCATGCGCTGGCGCAAGCTCAGACGAAGCGCGCTGACGTGTCGGACCCGATTTTCATCTCCAAGATGTACGAGTTCTTCGTGCAATGCTATCAGAGCTTGTTCCAGTCCAAGCAGCACCAGCTAACAGAGCCAGCGCAGCCGCAAGCCAACAGCTCCAATCACTCTACATTTGTGCCGGTGATGGCCGCATCGCTGAACCGCCAGTGGCAGACGCGCCTGAATGAGATGGAGAGCTTCTTGACAAGTCTCGAGCGAAGCGAAGGGCTGTCGTCCAGCGCCAGCAGCAGCACCGGTCTGGTGCTACCAAGTATTGAATCCACTAGTCTGGAGCGAAATGCGTCTCTGAAACGACTGAGTCCGTCTCTCGGTTCGAGCTCGAGCCGATCCTTGCTCGGCAAGAAGAGCCCGAGCGAGATGGAGCTGTTCGTGATCCACGAGCGCAGGCAGCTGCTGCAGGAGAAGCTGGATACGGCGGAGAAGCTCTACACGCAGGTGCTGCGCCAGTACCAGGAGCAGAAGGAGTCGCTCGAGTACCTGCAGGAGATGCTCACCGAGGAGCAGGAAGGCGAGGAGCACGAGGACGACGTAGCGGCATCGGCATCGGCATCGGCGTCCAGCGCGCAGACGCAGCGCGAGGTGGCGGAGCTGGAGGCGGTACTGGCGCTCACACGGAAGGAGCGCGACGAGCTCTTCGCACATTGTCAGGCGCTCCGCGACGCCCTGGCGCAGCAGTAATGCTGCAGGACCCCTGAGTACCAGAATCAGAACCAAGATCCATCGGCGTCACGGTGTCACAGAGCGCGAACACTGGTGCATCACTTCTGGTGCAACCTCCAACGTGGCTTTGCTCATGTTGACATAGAGGAGATCCAGCTGGTTGGTGAAAAGGGTTGCGGCATGGAAGTATATATTGTAGAAGGTTTTTTTAAACAGATTTTCTTTGGGAACAGCTTTGGTGACCTCCGTTTCAATCAATTTCCACAGGATTGCGGGGCATCTCGTAAGGAACAGTGGTACTTCAACTGGACTGATTTTGAATTTTTGTGGGACGACGACCAGACGCTCCACCCCGCGCTCGAACTGTATAAATAAATACTCCTCCAGTAACGATTGTATTCTGTTAAACAGGTTTGTAATGCTGTCATGTAAGTTCCCAAGTACGCAAAAAAAAATGCACTTTATATACAAATAACCTCTCTGTTCCGCTCTGACCCTTTCTCGCAGCGTAAGTAATTTCTGGGGAGGGACCAAATCCTGATGGGCAAGTAAGTGACAGCAATGGAGCAGCAGCTCAAGGCAACGCCTTCCTTCTTCTTCTTGGGGCGCGCGGCAATGGCAATGGATCGCCCCATCCACTCCTCATTTCCCAATTCTTCCGCCATCCGTGGGGACCATCAGACAGCAGAGGCAAAGAGATCCACACCACCACACACGCGAATAATGTACCAGCTTGACGGCTACCTCGTGAAGCGCGGGTTACGCGTGAAGAGCTGGAAGCGGCGCTTCTTCACGTTCCGCGACGGCGTGCTCACGTACAAGAAAGACCACCGCGAGGGCACAAAGATCATCAAGCGCGACGAGGTCACCAACGTGCTCTACTGGGGCGGCGTCAAGCACGGCTTTTGCGTGCATCTGGGCTCCGGCCGCGAGCTCTACCTGTCGGCAGCCACCGAGGAGGAAGCCAGCGTCTGGTACAACGTCTTCGACGCCTTCGTGCGGCGGCAGATGATGAACAAGGAGTTCATGCGCCTCATGTGCAAGCGCCACCTCGACCCGATCGTCGAGTCCAGCTGCGAGTGTTGAGCTGAACTGAGCTAAGTTGCTGTGAGAGATTCGAGCGAATGGTGTAAACTTATGAAAACGGTGGGGGAACGTGCGTGAGGACCGGAGATCAAGCCCAGCGACTGCGCTCACGCCGCTTATTTAGTGAAGAGAGTGTAGCTTTTCGCCAGCAGTCGTCAGGTGGCGACAGCGCAGTGCACATCCGAAGTGTGATCGTGCGCGTGGAGTTGTTCAGAAGCCCATCCGCTCGCAACGACGCAGTGGGGGGGAACGCTTAGACTGGCTCAGTGGTGGTCATTTAATTATTAATTTATCATTTTTTAATGTTGTAACTCGCTCACTGTCAAGTCGCTGTTGCCGCGCTGTGTGCTTGGTGGCAGCGCTGTGCTCTGATCCTCCGCTGAAAGTGTTGTTTTCAATGCGTGACGTTTCCTCCGTGGCGCTAGCTTCATCAATGGAACGGGAAGTACGAGTCGTTGTGGAGGAATGGGAAAGTGAAAGCTCGTCAGCATTTCAGACCAGACTTTCTCCAAGCTCACAGTCATTGCAGCACGGCACTTTGCTCAAGCAAGACGGATGGCTATCAGCTAGCTGGCCACATGAGAACCCAAGACTGGCGTGCAATGCTCGCGAGTGGCAATAGCGTAGAACTGAAGGCAGGTCTAGTGCAGGAGCACGCTTGACGCTTCAGTGCTAAGCTTCATTGAGCAACTCAAAGCTGACCCAAATACAGAGAACACAGAGATCCCGGGAGATCATTTGTTTTTTCTGTTGGATTTTCAATAGTGAAACTGGACTTAAATCAGTCGCTCAACTGGATTTTGAACCCATGACCTTCACTCACACTTCCCTACTCACCCAGATCACCCAGGTCAGCCTCTGCCACCGCCATCGCCAAACTTGACTGCTCAGCGAGGAGCTTACTTTGCAATTTGCAGCCAAGCCCACAGTTCAACAGCTCCAACTCCAACCAGCCCCTCGTGTCTCTCTCGCGCTCTCTCTTTCTGCCGCAGCCATTCGCTTGCCGCTTCGGATCGTCACACGTTCCTCGCCCCTTTTGAAACGAGAAAGCAATGGAAGAGATGCACGCCACGGCGAACGCTGCTGCTTTTCCAGGCGCAGGTCGCGCCAGCTCCAGCAGACCCCCTGTCTTCGGTCGCGGACCTGTACGCTCGACGCCTGCGACCTCGACGTCCAACGGCAACCCGTTTGGCACTGCGATCCCAGTTGCGTGGCGTGGAAACACTCCAGCGACTCCGTTCGGCAGTGGCTTTGGAAGTTCTTCCGCTCAGCCCACTGGACAGGCCAGCGCTGGCGTCTTTGAATTTGGAACTTTCGGAACCCCGACAGGATCGTTTGGCACGAGCTCGTTTGTGAACCAAGGTCAGCTCGCGGCTCCGTCGCCGTTTGGTGTTTCGAATATCGGCAGCTTTGGCGATGTGCCGAATGCGAATGCTCGCATCACTAGCACTGGCCTTCGCACAGGCGGAAAGTCTGGGCTTAGTGGCCCTACTGCTGCTAAACAGGCAACCACCGGTTGGTTTCCGCTTGGAGGCGGCGTCAACTTGGCTCCAAAGCCAGCGCAACCGAGCGTATTCGCCACCCCTCTGACTGGCACGAGGTGTCCTTTCCAAACTGCACCTGTGAACCCTTTCCTTGGCAGTAAAAACAGTAGCGTAGCTGGACCACAGCCAGTCAACCCCTTTGCCACTGCTAACAACAGCGGCAACAGTAGACCATTAAGTGACCCTCGACAGTCTCCATTTGTGCCTAGAGCGCCAGCAGCAGCAGCAAACTCGAATCCGTTCGCTGCTGGGAATGGCGCAACCTCGGTCCAAAAGAACGCATTCACTGCGAACTGGTTCCGAGACAAACAGTCACAGACCAACCAAACAGTAGGTGCTAGAAGTAGCTCTGCGAGTCCATTCGACAGTCACATGTTTCACTCGGACGCTGCCTCTATCTCCCCTGCTACCAGCCGCTGGCAGTTTATGGATGCTCCTACACGAGCGGCCCCAACAGTTGATGAGAACAACTCTGCGACTGGCCAGCGCAATGACGTGTGCACGCCTCTCACAGGCGCTATCAGCGAAAACGCAGGCTTCCGCTTCACGTTCACGCCTTCCTGGCAGCCGAACGCGAAGCTCTCGGCTCAGAGAGCGACGCCAGCATCCCAGCATCGGAAGATCTTCTCTTCGTGCTTTTCATTTCCGAAAAAGTCGGTCTTTGATTTCAACCTTACTGGTGGGCACGGTGCAAAGTCTGAAAACGCTGCAAAGGCTCCGCTGTTCGCCTTCAAGTCTGGTTCGGACTGGAACACCACCACTACCACGAGCTCAGGCTCAAACTCAGCAGTAGTAGCAACAGGCTTTGATGTCAAGTTGACAACGAACACCGCTTCGATGAGTGCTGGACAGGACAGGGTGAAGAGCTTGATCGCGCTGCCGGACGTGAACCCGTACGGCGCTGGTTCGTTCGGCTCTGGTAGTCTGGAGGTCGCCGTCAACGCCGCCCTCAACTTTGAACGCGCGCACGCCAGCGCAAACAACTTTCTAAGTGCCAAACCAAAACCGAAGCCTTCCATCAGCCACGCCAACCTGGGCCTGCCCACTCGTTCGATCAACTGCGCCGTGCTAAAGTCCAATCGCCGGATGGTCGGCGACCGCAATTCACTGCGCGTCGCTTCGATCCGCAGAGTGGTGGGCGGCACCAGAGGCCTCAAGACTGACCATGCTGCTGCTGGTTTAGCCGTTCGTAGCACGCAACGCGCGTCAGAAGCTCAGAGCGAGTTCAGCTTTAAGTCCTCGCTCTTTCGAGAGCTGGGCTCCAAGAAGCAGCTCGAGGTGACCAGCGAGCCGCTTTGTGAGACGACCACGGACGTTGGAGAACCTGATGGCCACTCACTTTATGCCAACGAAGACGACAAGAGCGAGCAGAAGCAGCAGCAGAATGCCCACCCTGAGTCGACTCTGACGGACTCGGAGAACAAGGAGGAGGACAAGACCCCGCCAGTGAACCCAGCGTGTCCAATCTTGACCAACCCGCTCATCTCGACTGTACCGGAGCTCAGCCAGCTGCAACGCATGTCGAGCGATGACCTGGCGCAGGTGAACGGCTTCGCGATCCGCTCAGCCGAGTTCGGAGAAATCGAGTGGCCGGGCGTGACGGACGTCCGCCACCTCAACCTCGATGGCATCCTCGAGTTCTCCGAAAGCGAGGTGGTCGTATACCCGGACGACTATCCGTGCAAACCTAAGGTGGGTCGGGGGTTGAACAAGCGCGCAATCCTGCGGCTGAGCCACATTTACCCGTCCGAGAAGACCCGAAACTCGAGCGACAACGAGGACGAAGACGAAGACGCGACCACTGCTGCGTTCGTTGAGCGGCTCAAGAAGCGCACGGCGGACCTGCGGGCGCAGTTCTTGGGATACGAGCCAGCTGGGGGGGTCTGGAAGTTCGAAGTCAAGCATTTTTAAACGCGAAGTCGTCACTCGCTTGGCGTGCTGTCCCCAATGTACACAATCTTGACAACTTGCATATCTGTAGAAGAAGAATCGTTCATTAGCATAAACGTTAGGCAATAGGCAACACATGAAGTAGGACTGTACCGTGATAAGCAGCTCAATCAAAAGTAAATCGGTTCAACATGAAACGAATTAATGACGGCAAATGCGCTTGAAGTAGAAATCTTGATCTGTTTTTGTCTTTTTCTCTCTCGATATCGCTCCATCCCTCGAGCGGCGTGGTTGTAGATACTTGTTCTCTCTTTCTCTCTCTCTCTCTTTCTTCTTCGCCAGAGCACTTGCACTTACGAGCGCCAGTCAATAAACGTCGAGCACAGGTTCAGCAGCTGCGACGAGCGGTACGACTCCACAAACTTGGTCTCGCGTCCAGTGGTCAGGCTCGACAGCTTACCCAGGAACTCGGGACGCAACTCCAGCGGCGTGTCGGGGCTCGACTGCGAACCAGTCAGACCCTGCTGCTCCTGCGTGAACGAGAGGATTTTCTGCAGTTGCACGGCCTGCGTCGCTAGTGACACGATCATCGACGCCATCGATGTTTTCGCCACCAACTGCTCCGTGCGCTCCGCTTTTCCTGGCTTGCCAGCCGCGCTCACAGCCGAGTCGCGGATGCTTGACAGCTGCTGCGAGAGCGTGAGCACGCGCCGCAAAAAGTCTTCTTCGCGACCAACCTCCAAGCCATCCTGACGCTCCAAGCGCAAATACTCCAGCAGCAAGCCGCCGCCAATCGTGTACCCGGACATGCCGGTATGCCACTGAGAGATCGTCGCGGCGGCAGGCTCCAGCTCGGACAGTAGTTGGAACAGCGTTTCCTTCTCGCCAGTGAACAAGCACGGTGGGGCCACATGCGTGACCAGGCATACGTGCGCTTCCTCGAAGCGGAGGGCAGCCATCCAGTAGGCAATCTCTTCATGGTACTCTTTCTTCGCAACTGCTCGAACGGCCAATGCCTCGTTGATCCAATCCGCGGGAATGCTGAGACGCGTGCAAAGCTCTTTTCTCTTCTTCTTGTCTTCAGACAGCATGTCCACGTTCCGGAAGATAACTCCGCGGCACGTGAAGACGCGTTCACTTGGACTCGAAATGTTGAGCGCGATGTACATCGCTTCCTCCCACAGACCCATGCCTTCCAGCTGCCGAATGAAATTTTGATGGATGTGCGACTCCCACTTTCGATCGATCTTATATCCGATCGCACGGAGAACGCTGTGCAGGTGCCAACTGAGTTCGTAGTCCAAGTGGCAAAAGCGCTCGTTCATGAAACCGCTCGGCGACAACACATTGCAGAGCGACACAGCGTCGCCAACGTACAATTTCATCACCTCGAGAAGCAGATCGTCTTTCTTGCTCGCGAATCGCGATGCAGGTCCAGTAGCCATGTTTTTCTTCACCGCATCCAAGTAAATCGCAACAGCCGACTTGAGTGACGTCGCCGGTCCCCGCTTGTACCAAAAGAAGAGCGCGAGACACACCAACCATGGCATGCTTCCGACCTGCTGGGCGGTAAGAACCTCCACGCTCCCAGCGAGCAGGCTGTACACCAGCACCACCTCAGGCTCCATGTACTCGATGGTTTCGTTTTCATCCCACTGCGACAGCTGGTTCACCAACAGACTCCGAAAGTCAGAGCCCTCGTACGTCAGTGCTTGCGAAATGAGAGTCGAAAGCCGGAAATCGCCGCACTCCATCGCCATCTCTGCCGCCTCAACGATACGATGCTGGCAAATCAAACGGAGCACGCCGCTCTGATTGGGAGTCGTGTCCTCGGATGCAGCGTAAGCAGACACGACCGTCTCTTCAAACCACTTCGCGATTGCTTCGCGGCGTAAGTCAACGGACTGGAAAGTCTCAAAATTCTCAATCTCATTCGCGTCATCACGAGCAGCAAGAGGGTACAAGCGCGACAAATCCTCGGTCGAATCAGTCGTACCGTACTCCTGACCCCATAGCGCTTGGATCAACTTCCACAGCACCGCAGAGTTCTTGTGAGCAGACGAGCGCGGGTTCTTCTTGAGCAAATACTGGCCGAAATCCACGTATTTGTGAAGACAACGAATTAGGTTGTCATCAGATGGAAGCGAGTACTCGGGAGGGCACACTGATGGAGCAGTAGCGTCCTCCCCTTCGAAAAAATCCTGCGTCTTCGTCTGGCTTGAGTTCTTCCATTTCGTTGCGCAGTCGTAGTGGAGCTCCAGCCCCTCCTTCACCAGCACTTTTTTGTCTTCCGCCAACTTCAACGGGAACTCAATGCACACGCGGTGCGCAGCGATCTCGTCCTGACGATTCGTGCGTCCTGACACCAGTTTGCCGATGTTCACGAGCTCGCCATTTGGTCCCCACGAGCAACGAAATGAACGAGCCATAAACATACCTGCGTCCACGTGATTACGAACAACAGATGTCTTCTGGTTCGACACCTGGAGCATCATTTGGTACGTCGTTGACTTGCTTCCCTGTGAAATATCCGCTGTGTCGTTGTCAATACCCAACGGCTTGACTGGAAATGAAGAGGCAACCGCAAAAGCATCGCTAGTCTGCACTGGAGCCGCAGGCACCGACACTGGCTCATCGTTGTCGACATCAAAAGAAGACGCAATCGCTTGATCGTGGGCAGTGAGCGCCAGCTCAGCGCTAGCCGCATATTTTTCCTCAGATCCAGCAACAGCGCTTGGGTCGCAGAAAGACGCGACAGCTGGACTGGTGCTTCCGTACATCGCGGACTGACGCAGAATGCCAGCACGCTCGGTGGAAAAGATGGCGTTGCTGCGTTGAGCAGTAAATGATCGACTCGCACTGGCCATCTTGATCGTGCTGGTGGTGGCACCAGGCGCAGTGCCACCGTTTTCACGTTCCATGTCAATGTCCCCGCCTTCTTCCTCGTCGTCGTCATCGTCACCAAAACCGTAGCGACTGAAGTGCTCGACACGGAATCGCCAGATGCCGTTCGCAGCAGAGTAGTCGAGGAACGTCGCGCCAATGTCGTTGGTTCGCTCCTTCACCTTCTCTCTGTACGCGTCGGCACTCGTCGCCTTACGTGGCGGGAAGATTCCAAGCAGCTCCACAATCGCAGGTCGGTTAAGACCAGTGCCGAGTTCGTGCTTATGGTCGTCGTCCTTGTACACGATCACTTCCTTCTTCTCGAAGAACACGAGTTCATCCAAGTTCAAGTGGCGGACATCCGTCTTTCCGATCCACTCCACGGATCCCAGACCTTTGCAGCCAACCGTGAATCCCTCGACTTCCGAGAGCTCTCTGTCAGTCATTCTCTGGAGACGGTCGTACGACGGACGGGTGAAGTAGTCCTCGTTCTTCAAGATAGGGCACGATGAAGACGATGGAGCTCGGTTTCTCGCGTCTTGCAGAGCTTCGCCATCTTCTTCCTCCCGAATAGCAGATGCCAGGAACTCATCGTAGGTCATGAAACGCTTTCCCGTCTTGGACGCATCGTCGCTCGCCATCGTCTTCTTCGACAGTGACGCGTATGACGGCACAGAATCTTCTTCCGTTTTCTTCTCTTCCTGACTGTGGTCTTCAATCACCACGACGTCGACGATGTCGCCTTCCTTCAGACGCAAGTCTTCAATGGCCATCGAGTCTTGGACGATGCGACCCTTCCAGACCAATTCAATGTCGCCCACAGCGTCCTTTGACGAGGCAGACGCACGCAGCAAGTGCTTAACTTCGTTTCTCGCGCTCTTGATAGTGCTTTGTCCATGGAGGCGCAGAGTGAACGACTTGCGGTTCGTTAGGTTTCGGAACAAGACAGGGTAGTTTCCGTCAAAGTCGGGGCGGAGAGCTCGGTTACGAAGCGCAGCACTGCTGGAGACATCATCAGCTCGCTCATCGTCTCCACACGGAATGACAGACGCTCTGGAGCCATTTCCACGAGCTGACGATTCGGAGCGGCTCTGCTCGCTTTTATCAATCACCAGCTTCTTCGCCACGGAGTTGCGGAACAGCGACGAGGAGAACTTGAACTCGTCGTCTTGGCTGGCACTCGTCTCGGGGCCAGAGCGGAGAGCACCAGCGCTTCCAGAGACGAGCGATCCAGTGGAAAACGACGAATAGCGGCTCTTCGACCCCTTGAATGTGCCTCGGATGAACGAGACTGGAACAGACGAGCGCCCGGTCACCAACTGTCGGCGAGTGGCCAATGGAGACTCCATCGGACCACGAGGAAGACCAATGTCGTCCGTGAACGAGCTCAATCTCGACGCGCTCGATCCAGTCTTGATGGTTTGCAAGCCCAGCGCAGCATTCACGTTCTGCTCCACAAGCCCTGCACCAAACGAACCCGCACCATACGGGTTCACGTCAGGAGCGGCGATCAGGTTTTGCGGTTGCGCAGGTGCAGCTTGAGCTTGAGGTTGGGCTGCACCGAACAGGCTTCCTCCCGAAGAACCAAATCCAAGTTGCGGAGTCGTGGTCGCAGATCCAGCGGTGCCAAAACCTCCAAAGCCGCCTGACGTGGTGCTTCCAAAGCTGCTGCCGCCGAGACCAAATCCTGAGGTTCCTCCCGTTGTCGCACCGCTGCCGCCTCCAAACAGAGATGAAGTGCCCGTCAAATTGGATCCAAAGAGACTTCCAGACGTCGTACCACCCGTCGATCCAAACATGCTCGTGCTGCCAGCGGGCTTCATGGAACCAAACAAGCTGGACGTGCCGCTCGCTGGAGCAGCCGTGTTTCCAAATCCAAAACCACCAGTTGACGTGCCAGTCGGACCGAAAAGCGACGACGATCCTAGCGGCTGCGACGTCGCAGTGGTGCCAAACGCGCTTGTTCCAGTAGTGGAACCGAATGAGCTGCCAGCCGAGGTTCCAAAACCGCCGCTCGTAGTTGTACCGCCGAAGCCAAAGCCACTCGATGCAGGCTTAGCAGTGGTTCCTCCGAACGAGAACGACGACCCGCCTGCACCACCACCCGTGGTGGTACTGCCAAACAGCGACGTACCAGCAGCTGGCTGCTGAGGTTGTGCGCCGAACGAAGAGAAAGCACTAGTCGCTGGAGCCGCAGCAGGTGTACTCCCGAATCCTCCAAATCCACCTGACGTAGCAGGCTTGCCGAACGCTGACGTGCTGCCAAATCCGCCAGTAGCAGGAGCGGTAGTTGCGCCAAAGCTGCCGAATCCACTCTGCTGTTGCGGGGTCGATGTTGCGCCAAACGTACTTCCAAATCCGCCGGTCGATCCGAACCCACCCGTTGCTGGGGCACTGGTTGCTGCACCAAAACCACCCGTTGCTGGCGCTCCAAAGCCACTCGTCAGTGGCTGACTCGCTGCAGGGGTGCCGAATCCAGACGTCGTGCGAGGAGTTGCGCTGAAGAACCCGCCGCCGCCCGTCGCACTTGTGGCTGGCTGCGAGCCAAAGCTACCAAACGTGCTGGTTTGCCCCGTGCTCGTGGCACCGAAGCCAGTGCTCGACGATGCACCGAACGCACTGGGAGCTGTCGAAGTGGCTCCAAATCCGCCAAATGCCGAAGGAGCAGCTGCTTGCGTGGTGGTTCCAAACGCGCTCGGCGTCGAGCCAAACGCACCTACTCCAGTCACACTCGTTGCAGCTGCCGACGGAGGGTTCAGCGCCGCCGCTGCTTGTGCCGCTGCGGGGTCCGTGCGCTTGAGGTAGTCTTCGTAGCGCAGCTCTTCTACCGACTTGTGCGAGTACGCCGGCATCTTGGAAATCGAGATGTAGTTTCCTGTCCCTGTTCCCGACGGCTCGGCTTCGTGCATGCTCTGGTACGGAGGGTTCCCCGTGCCAACCTGCGGAGCGCCTCCCATAGAGCTCGGAGCAGCTCCAAATCCACCAGCAGCTCCAAATCCGCCAGTTGCAGGTGCGCCAAACGCGCTCGTGGTTGTCGCCGTGCTGCCGAATGGGCTCTTCGCGGCAGAGCCAAAGCCACCGGCTGAACCAAACATGCTGCCAGTGGATGCAGCAGGCGCTGGAGTCCCGAAACCCGACGCGCCGCTACCAAATCCGCCCGTGGGGCCGCTTCCGAAAGCCGACGTAGTCGATGGGTTTGACGAGCCGCCAAAGACGCTCGTAGAGCCAAACGGGCTCGCGCTCGCAGCTGGCTTGGCGCCAAAAGGAGACGCAGCGGCCGTGCTGCCAAACGTCGAAGTTGCACCCGTCGCAGGAGCGCCAAACGCGCTCGTCGAACCAAATCCTGATGCGCCAGAGCCGAAACCACCTGACGTCGCCGCGGGTGCGCCGAAGCCTGTGCTGGGGGTAGCCGCCGCGCCGAATCCACCTGTGGCGCCGCCTCCGCCGAAGAGTGACCCCGTAGTCGACGACCCAAATCCGGACGAGGCTGGCTGAGCAGAGCCGAACATGCCGCCAGTGGTCGCCGTCGACCCAAAGCTACCAAAGCCGGTGGCCGCGGGTTTCGGCGCACCGAACGCGCTAGTCGCACCTCCCTGCGCCGCGCCAAAAGCCGAGGGCGCTGCGCCGAATCCCGACGTCGCGCCGCCGAAAGGGGATGCTGCTGTCGGTTGCGTCGCGGCGCCAAAGCCGCTGGCCGCCGGGTTGGTCGCCGCGCTGCCGAAACCGCCAAAGCCACCGCTGCCGCCGCCGCCCGATCCAAACGAGAACGACATGTCGCTTGAGCTGCCGCCTGTGGTTCTGCTGTGTCTGGTGCGCACGACCTGCCGCTTGTCTTCTTCTTCTGCTTCGCTGTCGCCCGCCCGCTTGAAAAGCCTGCTGCGCTTTGCTTTTTGATCTCGCGCGCGCTTTCCGTGCTCGCTCGCTGTTTGCCTGCAAGGAAGCGGTTGTTTGTTTGACTATGCGCGCGCGCCTTCAGCCCTTTCGCAGCCAAACAAACCCGCCGGGCAGATTTTTGACTGGAAGAGAGTATGGTGCTTTTTCAACCCAGGATGCGTAGCGGGTTGATGCTTTTTGAGCTAAAGGGTCACGCAACTGTGAACCTCGGAATGAGTGTTGGTGAAAAGAGTACTCAATATGTGATGGAGAGCAGTTTGGCTGAGAACTTACAATTCTATCAATTTGTAAGATACTCGCTCAGGTACGCTGTGAGTACACTGGATACTTCTTAATTGAATATCAACTTTGAGATGCTGGCTAAATCTGAAAGGAAATCGGAACACCATCCCTTTTTGAATTATTTGACGCTCCACTACTGTGTGGCTTCACAAATTACAACCAGCACAGCAAATCTGTTCTTTTGCGCAACGGTGGGCACGGCAATCGACCATTTCAAGACCAAATGCTTCTCACCAGCCTCCAGGTTTCTTTTTGTCTTCCCATTGCGCTCTAAGAGCGAAAAGATACTGCAGTCAGTTGTGCATCTGCCTCCCACTCGAAGGCAAAATGCATAGGTGCAGCAATCACTGCAACTAGCAATGCTTACAGATCACCAGATAAACCCAGACTACTGTGATAAATTTATTTACCATCGTCGCTCGGTTTTACCAACGTCCAACCTCCATCCTCTTTCTGAAAACATACGATAGAAAACGGAGAAAGTTGTTGTTGAACGCGGTCTAGTGTAAGAAGATATCGTTTTGTTGCCCAACTGAAGTACCGTAGAGTGAACGCCAACTCGGTAGAACGCTGAGCGACACGAAACTCGAGTGGTTGAATTTATGTGGTGAAGCACCACGTCAATCGAGGCCAACACACAAGGCGACAGTCGGGGTGGGCGTTTCGATTCCTCTATCCAGATATTTCAACATTCATACAAAGCTGGGAGTTTTCCAGAGTATGATGACAAAGTACGGTTTCGATGTGCACTTAGTTAGAGTGTAGCCATATTCATCGGAAGTGAGTCAGCAGCTTTACGAAGAGCTCATTTCATACTCAGCATGGGTGCAATTGGTCACTATTCCTCATGAAAGTATCAGAACTGGCAAATGGAAAGGGCAAAAATCAATGACTTATATTTCGCAAACAAATGATCTTGTCGTTGACATAGAAAAACTGTTCCATCTGAATAGAAAAAGTAAAAGCGGTAGAGAACTACACACTAGTCGCTTACGCGTTCTGCACTGGGGTCTCCGCTTCCACGTACTTTGGCGACGCAGCATTCTTCTTGTACTCACCCTTGTGGAAGAGCGCCTCAATGTCCTCCAGGAGAATACCCTTGGTCTCTGG